>OZ025292.1:163242648-163301648 GCA_964019185.1 Maratus speculifer | reverse complement strand
TTAAACTAGCTTGTTTAAAGTTGATTAATTCATATTCATTATTGGCAGAAACAAGTATTCCATCTTCTATTACCCTGTTTCACTAATTTGAGCTTTGTATGTTTGAATAATGTAACCTGAATTTCTTTTTTAAAGTTAAAATATTTGAAAGCTACCTCTTCCTCTCGGTACTGGCCGAAGGACTTTTTTATGAATGATTTTTAAGCTAAATTGACATTTCGATCTTAAAATAACGTGCTTTGATATATGAGATTAGAAATAATTCAAATAGAACAAACCTTGCTCAAAAGTCAAAGTATAGATGAAATAATTCAGTAATAAAGAATAATACTGCATTTATAGTCAGTAACAAAGAGGTTAAATTGGTAGACGCATTACTACAGGGATACCGATTTTACCGGTTCTGTTTTAAAATCCAAATCGCAAAAATATGTCGGACATGAATTAATCAATTTCATTAAGATAACTAGTAGATAATATTCGGGCTCCTCCTGTTACAAAGTAAAGGGGAAAAGCATTTTCCATTTGAAGCAATTTCAAATTGAAAACGTTAATATTTTTTTTCTCCATGTAATATGCTTTTTAGATGACCGGCTAATTTCAAAAAAAGCTTTCTCATATGAAAAATATCAATTATGTATTCAAATAAAGCTTTGAAAGTTATCAAAAGCTATGTTTTTGAATTAGACACATCATTAGATTTACGGCAGCATTTTTGTTTCTGATCATTTCAATGCTTCAATCGCGTAGTTCAATTAGATGTCAGGTTTAATTTATTTTTATTTATAATTTTATACTTAATTATTTCTTGAAAAACTTTTAATTTTGCTAAGGTATATTACATGGAAACAATATTGAACTTTTAATTTTTGTTTTAATGTAAAACCCAGTAATCTTTAATAACAGAAGTTCGCGCAATAAAGATTAAGACAAATTTAAAAATAATCCATATTTTATTTTTTTCTTTTGAGCCGCAGTTAATCACTAAACTGTGATATCTTAGAATCCTAAACAAATTGAATTTAGAGTTATTCTTTTCATTTGGTTGTCTAAAAATTTAATTTTTTTATTACATTATAATATCTGTGTTTTTAAAATATACTTCTTTAGTTTATTTGTTAATGCATCTTTAATTTCGTTAAGGAAAATTGTTCAGAACAGTCTGATATTGCTGATTTATGTGCATGTCAGTTATTGTTGTATCTTAATGGAGATAAGTAATAGAGGTTTAAAAATAAAAACAAAGAAAATCAACGTTCTCCTCTTTTTCTATTTTCATTTATTGTAACTTTTTAAGACGTCTAATCAGTAAAATGCCATACAATTTTAAAACAAATTATATTTTTAAGACCTGTTTTTCCTTAATTCCGCTTCGTAAAATTTTAAAATGTTCGACTTGAAAAATGTTAATTAATGTAGAATATTTTTCATTTATTCATTAATAATGTTTTAATTTCCTTTGGACAATTAACGGGTGACAAATTATAATTTATTTACATTATTTGCAAATTTAATTTGATAATTACTAAATTTATCAAATTAACCGTAAAATATATATGTATAAACATTTCAACGAGAAGTGGATTTCATGTCTGGGTGTTATAATAGGTGAAAATACATCAAAAAATATCTGAATTGCTTTCTATCAAATAGTAGCTTTTTACATTTTGTATCAGAAGCTGTCTAAAAGGATTTTCTTTTAATATGTCTTTCTTTCAGAAAATAACTGAAGTGTAGAAAAGAATATATCCTTTCATATAGAGATCTATTTATATGAAAAAACGCACAAAAAGAGGGTTCATATTTTTATCAGTTTCCATACACATACAATGTGAGGAATGGTTTGTAATAATGATAAAATACTATGGATAACCGGAACTTTATATTAGGCGATCTCATTTGGTTTATATCTTTTAGGTTACCACCGTAAAAAATTATTAATTTCTGAAGTATGTCGACGGTACGATAACTAATAAATTTTTCTATTATATCTTTATTAAATATGTTTATATCTCCCTTCATCCTATATCAACTTAAAACTATGTTTCGCCTAAAATAATTAAGCAAAGATTTTTAATTTATTTTTCTATATTTCAAGATTTTAGTTTTGAGATTTTGAAATGTACATCATTATAGATAAATTATAAATATCTTCTATGATTTTAATAGTAGTAGTTTTTTTTTTCAAATATTCTGTAATTTTTACCCGTGAAATTATTCAACCTTTGTAAATTGGTATGAAAGTTTATTTTTATTGTTATACTATCAAATATTTAAATCCCCAGTAGATAGGAAAAAAAGTGGTTTCACTCCAGATTTAGTTCTTGTTTTACGCTTATTTTTTAGGTAGATTTCGTAAGAAATACTACCTATTGCAATTGCACCAGTTTATATATCTATCTATCTAACTATCTATCTATATATCTCACTTTTTTATGGACACGATAACTTCTATAATTCTTCACCAATCTCCACCAAACTTGTACATAAAAGCAATGGGGATAAAATCTTGGCTGAGTTCGTTAATGGGCAAAATCGGACCAAGGGGGTCGGAATAGGGGGCGTTTTTGTGAAAACCGAAAAAACGCCATAACTTCTTAATTAAAGTAGATATCGATTCGGTTTAAAGTTTATATTACTTCTTAAAAATCGGCCAAAAGTTTATGCATGACAGATTTTTGATAAATTTAGAAGTGGGCTCAAGGGGCGAAAAAAACAGGGGTTTTGAGAGAAAAAAATTCATAACTTTGTCTATTTTCAAGATATCAAGTCCAAATAAATTTTTTATAAATGTTCTTAAAATTATCTAAAACTTTTGTATTTACAAGTTTTTGATAGGACCAACCTTTACCTATGAAAAAAATTAAAAACGAAAAGAAAAAGGGCGCTGAAAAAAGACAAAAATCCATAACTCCGTCAATTTTTAAGATATCAAATCTGATTAAATTTATTTTACATCTTCTCAAAAATATCTACAACTTTTATATTGACAAGTTTTTCATAGGACCAATTCGTATCGCAAAAAGAAATTAAACAAAAATAGGAGTTGGAGAAAAAACCTCAAATCCAAACGGCTTATATTCTGACTCATTTTTAAATTCATTTTTGATTTTAAACGCATCCAAATGGTAGATCCTCTTATTTAGAAACTGTATAAAGTGACGCATTGGTCAATTTTTTGATAAAGACGGAATATATTTCAAAAAAGGCTACCAAAAAGGGTATTTTGAAAAGAATTTTCCGAAATCATTGTGACTGGTAATTTAAGGAAGTGTTCAAATAAGAAATTGCGTTTTTTTCTGACTCGTTTTTAAATCCATTTTTGTTCTCAAACGCATCCAATTTACGGATCCTCTTATTTAGGAACTATATAATGTGATGCATTGGTCAGTTTTTTGATAAAGACGGAATATATTTCAAAAAAGGCTACCAAAAAGGGTATTTTGAACAGAATTTTCAGAAATCATCGTAACTGAAAATTTAAGGAAGTGTTCAAATAAGAAATTGCGTTTTTTTTCTGACTTGTTTTTAAATACATTTTTGCTCTCAAATGCATACAATTTACAGATCCTCTTATTTAGGAACTATATAATGCGATGCATTGATCGGTTTTTTGATAAAGACAGAATATATTTTGAAAAAGGCTACCAAAAATGGGTATTTTGAACAGAATTTCCCGAAGTCTTCGAGATTTGAAAATTGCGTTTTTTATGACTCGTTTTAAAATCCATTTTCGCTCTCAAATGCATCCAATTTACAGATCCTCTTATTTAGGAACTATATACTGTGTCGCATTGGCCAGTTTTTTGATAAAGATAGAATATATTTTTAAAAATGCTGTCAAAGTGAGTATTTCGCACAAAATTTTCCGAAGCAATCATGAATAAGGATGTATTCAAACAACAAATCGGTTATTTTATGACTCATTTTTAAATTCAATTTTTTTCTCAAATGCTTTCAACTGACAGTTTTTTGTTATTTAGGAACTGTATAATGTACTGTTTTGGTCGATTTTTTAATAAATTTAGAATCTATTTCAAAATATGTTGCCATAATGGGCATTTGAGCTGAATTTTTCTTAAGATAATTCTGATAAAACCAGTTTTTGCAGAAAAATGAAATTAAAAATTTTTCATAAACGGCAAAATGAAGTTTTTAAACTGGGTTTATTCCTAATCATATATATATATATATATATATATATATATATATATATATATATATATATATATATATATTTGTTGAAATGAGCACTCTTCGAAATCTACCTCCGCCTATAGGCCCAGCCGACAGGGATTTTTTAATGCTTCTGTCAACTTTGTTTTATTATATGCAAGTTGTTTTCAAATAAAATGTTTGCAGTACATAGATATTTTATATTTTTATACTAAAAACTAGCAGTGAATGTATCAGTAGGACATAGCTTCTTTTTAAATAAATAAATAAATAAAAACATTTAAAAGATACTCTGGAATATGCAGTATTTATTAAAAAGATCCTATTAAGCATTACTGAAATATTTCTGGATCAATGAAGAAGTTTTTGTATATACTTCGTAAGATTACATATCTTTTTCACATAAGAGAGATACGGCAAATTTATGAATAGAAGTTTTAGAATATTTCTCTTTTGTCTCAGAATAATTAAATTTATGCATACAGATGCAGCATGTTTAATGTTTTTTGAATTACATAAAAGCGAAAAAACTTTCAAAAGTATAAATACGCAGAATTTGAACCTTATTTTCCTGTATATATTTGAGTGAAAGTATTGTATATATCAGGAATAAAAGATCAATTAAAAAAATTAGAACATTTGTGAAAATAATTTATGGTTAGTGGGAAACATTAACGATTTAATTTAAAAGAAAACAAAAACAAAATTTTCAAAATTTAATAATTTCACATGATTAGTTATTCCATGATTAATTAATATTATTTTTGATTTGTAAAGTTTGGATAATATAAAGTTTATTCTATTGATTTCTGGTGGATGAAAGGGAATATAATAAAATATTTTGTCTTTATTTTTTTAGTTTACATTTTAAAATATATAAGAAAAAATATAAACGAATAAACAAGTAACTACAAAGTAAAACAACTGGAATGATTCCACGCGATTTACGATACATTTGAGTTCGTAATATGAAAAATGAACTTTAAAATGTCAGATACAACGGAATCTGTTGCATTCAAACACCAAACCTCCCGTTTTGAAACTCTGAGCTACTATTCTCCTTGATGAACGGGACTGGATTGCGATAGTAGGTGCGATAACATTGACGATAACGGTTGTTTTGTCATTTTAGGTAGGTTTCATTACAAAATGTGAAAAGTCCTTCCGGCAATGCCGGGAGGAAGAGGTAGCTTTCATATACTTATATATTTATTTATTTATTTTAAAGTAAGTTACATTGTTCAAAAATACTAAGCTCAAATTAGTGGAAATAATCTTATAAAATTAGTGATTTTATAAGACTGAATACTAGTTTTTGTCAAGACTGAATATTAATAGGAATTTTCAGAAATTAGTCATCTTTTATTCAACCTGGTTTTATTTTAAGCGATTTAGAGAGTCACCAAATTCCACGATATCATGAAGTGTATGCCATTTTAAAGCAACATGGTGGATTGTTCAGATCAGACCGTTTCAAAATGTCAGCTATAAGCAAAATTAAAAGTGCTATAACTCAATAATTTTTTTTAAGCTATAGACAAAATAAAAAGTGTTCTGGAATTGTTGTTTTAAGTTTTAACACGTAAAAGAAAAATATTTCAACTTTTAATTTTTTCGCATTTAATTTTAAATTTTAAATTTTTTTTTAATTTAAATTGGCCACCATTTTGAAACAAAATGGTGGATGATGCTGGCCAACGAACTCGGTCGAGACATTTGTATTTATTATGTACATACCAAGTTTCATTGAAATCGGTTCATAAATACGCGTGTTATTACGTGACAAAGATCAGATCGTTTCAAAATGTCAGCCATAAGAAAAATTCAAAGTGCTATAACTCAATCATTTTTTAAGATATAGACAAAATAAAAAGTGTTCTGGGTTTTAAGTTCTAACAAGTAAAAGAAAAATATTTTTCAACTTTGAATTTTTTCGCATTTAATTTTAAATTTTAAATTTTTTAAAAAAAAATTAAAATGGCCGCCATTTTGAAACAAAATGGCGGATGATGCTGACCAGCGAACTCGGTCGAGACATTTGTATGTACTATGTATATACCAAGTTTCATTCAAATCGGTTCATAAATACGTCAGTTATCGCATGACAAAAATCAGATATATATATATATATATATATATATAAAGATATATATATATGTCAACATTTGAACGGAGGGTGGTTTTGGGGTCTGGGGGTCATGATCGATGAAAATATACCATAATTTTCCGGGAGTGCTTTCCTCCGGACGGCTGCAATAGGTAGCTTTTTACTTTTTGTAATGAAAGCTACCTAAAAGCTACCTATTGCAGCCGTCCGGAGGAAAGCACTTCAGGAACATTTTGGTATATTTTCACCGATCATGACCCCCAAACCCCAAAACCACCCTCCGTTCAAATGTTGACATATATATATATATATATACTATATTGCCATTGATTATGGGACACTTGCGATTTTAGACATTTTACTAAATATCTAGAAAAACACATGAGGAATCATCTCGAAACTCTTAGTGTATAAATATAATAGTATACATCATACATCTCCGTGAAGATTTTTTACCGAAACTCCATAGGGGACCGTCAACAAATTAAAAAAGAATGAATATCTTTTGAATAACCCTGTCAAAACTAATGTAGCAAAAACGCTCAAACTCTAGATTATGATTGAATGCCTTATTGTAATACACTGTGTTCATTTTTTGCAAATAGCATGCATACTCGCAGAGTAATTAAGGTTTTTATAAAAATGGCCCCAAATTTTTCTAAGTTTTTCCCTTATAATTTTCAGAGTTCTTAATATAAAATAATATTTTTTTCAGAAAATATGACAAACAACATTGCACACAGTACCCTGTAATCAGAATTAAAAAATAATAAAAATTGTATGAAAAATGAGTAGGTTTACTAAATAATTTTTTACTGCGCATGCGTCAAAGATATCAAAATTTCATTTGCATATTATGTTAGCTAAATGTATAGAGCAACTTTTGTAAAAGTCTCAAAATTATGGTTTGAAAATTCTGAAAGTAATCGTCTATAGAAAAAGGACAAAATCCGTTCTTTCCAAAATGAAGCAAAAAAATGAGGGATTTTATCCAAAAGTAGTCGTAACATCCCGTATTGTGTATTCTATATTGACACTAATCAATGAATATATGGATACAACCCCTCTTGTTTTTGCTTCATTTTGAGAATAACGGATTTTCAACTTATTCAATTGACGATTATTTTCAGAATTTTCAAGTTATGATTTTGTGACTTTCACAAAAGTTGCTCTATACATTTAGCTAACATAATATGCAAATGAAATTTTGATATTGTTGACGCATGCGCAGTAAAAAATTATTTATTAAACCAACTCATTTTGTATACAATTTTCATTATTTTTTAGTTCTGATTACAGGGTACTGTGTGCAATGTTGTTTGTCATATTTTCTGAAAAAAATATTATTTTATATTAAGAACTCTGAAAATTATAAGGAAAAAACTTGGAAAAATTTGGGACCATTTTTATAAAAACCTTAATTACTCTGCGAGTATGCATGCTATTTGCATAAAAATGAACACAGTGTATTACAATAAGGCATTCAATCATAATCTAGAGTTTGAGCTCTTTTTCTACATTAGTTTTGACAGGGTTATTCAAAAGATATTCATTCTTTTTTAATTTGTTGACGGTCCCCTATGGAGTTTCGGTAAAAAATCTTCACGGAGATGTATGACGTATACTATTATATTTATATACTAAGAGTTTCGAGATGATTCCTCATGTATTTTTCTAGATATTTAGTAAAATGTCTAAAATCGCAAGTGTCCAATAATCAATGGCAATATATTGTATATATATATATATATCTGATTTTTGTCATGCGATAACTAACGTATTTACCGATCTGAACCGATCTGAATGAAACTTGGTATATACATAGTACATAAAAATATCTCGACCGAGTTCGTTGGTCAGCATCATCCGCCATCTTGTTTCAAAATGGCGGCCATTTAAAATTAAAAAAAAATTTAATTTAAAATTAAATGTGAAAAAATTTAAAGTTGCAAAATATTTTTTTTTATGTGTTAGATCTTAAAACAGCATATCCAGAACACTTTTTACTTTGTCTATATCTTAAAAAATGATTGTGTTATAACACTTTGAATTTTTCTTATGGCTGACATTTTGAAAGGATCTGATTTTTGTCATGCTATAACTAACGAGTTTATGAACCGATTTGAATGAAACTTGATATGTACATATTACTAACAAATATCTCGACCGAGTTCGTTAGCCAGCATCATCCGCCATCTTGTTTCAAATTCGCCGCCATTTAACATTTTAAAAAAATTTTAAAATTTAAAATTAAATGCGAAACAATTAAAAGTTGGTAAAATATTTTTATTTTATGTATTAGATCTTAAAACACCATATCCAGAACACTTTTTACTTTGTCTATATCTTAAAAAAATGATTTAGTTATAGCACTTTGAATTTTTCTTATGGCTGACATTTTGAAACGATCAGATATTTGTCTTGCTATAACTAACGTATTTATGAACCGATTTGAATGAAACTTGGTATGTACATAGTACATACAAATATCTCGACCGAGTTCGTTGGCCAGCATCATCCGCCATCTTGTTTCAAAATGGCAGCTATTTAAAAAATTTAAAAAATTTAAAATTTAAAAATAAATGCGTAAAAATTAAAAGTTTAAAAATATTTTATTTTTTGTGTTAGTTCCTAAAACACCGATTCTAGAACACTTTTTACTTTGTCTATATCTTAAAAAATGATAGAGTTATAGCACTTTGAATTTTTCTTCTGGCTGACATTTTGAAACGATCTGATTTTTGTCACGTGATAACCCTTGTATTTATAAATCGATTTGGATGTAATTTGGTGAGTACATAGTACTTAATAAATCCTGGACCGAGTTCGTTAACCAGTTCCATCCACCATCTTGTTTAAAAATGGCGGCCATTTAAATTTAAAAAAAATTAAAATTTGAAATTAGGTACAAAAAAGTGAGAAATTGAAAAAGATTTTTCTTTTCTGCATTTGACCTTGATACAAAGATTCAAAAACACTTTTTGTTTCGTCTGTATCTTAAAAAATGTCTGAGTTATAGTACTTTTAATTTCTAGTGTTGCTCACATTTTGAAATGATCTGGTTTTCGTCACGTGATAACACGCATATTTATACACCTATTTGGATGAAACTTGGTACGTAGATAGGCCATACTGATGCCTGGACCGAGTTCGTTGGCCAGTTCCAATCGACGCCGTCTTGTTTCAAAATGGCGGAATATTATTATTTAAAATTTTAAATTTTAAAATTAGGTGCAAGAAAGTAAGAAATCGAAAAAGGCTTTCTTTTTGTGTTTTGACCTTGATACAAAGATTCCAGAGCATTTTTTGTTTCATCTATATCTTGAAAAATGGCTGAGTTTTAGCACTTTCAATTTCCAGTGAGATTGACATTTTGAAACGGTCAGAGGACATTTGAAATTTGTCACGCGTTAATAAGCATATTTATAAACTGATTTCGATATAATTCCATGTTTTCATGGTACATACCAATGTCTTGACCGAATTCACGGGTCAACTTTAACCGCCATCTTGTTTCAAAATGGCGGCCATTTAAATTTGTCAAAAAACTTTTAAATGTATAATGATGTATAGAGAAAAAATTAGAAATTGAAAAAAAGTTCTTTCTAAACTATTTATCTTAATGAATTCCAGAGTATTTTTTGCTTTGTCATTAGCATGAAAAACGCCTGGGATATAGCAGTTTGATATTCTAATGTGGGTGACATTTTTTTTTTTTAAGTCAATTTGCCCGCGACAGCACTCGTATATATTAATCGATTTCGATGTGACTGTGCATGTTCACATTAATTAAGATTTCGATCAAGCTCATTGGGTTTTTTTTATCCATCATGCTGCATTAAAAAGGATATCGTGGAATTTGGCGACCCTATAAATCGCTAAAAATAAAACCAGGTTGAATAAAAGATGACTAATTTCTAAAAATTCTTATTATAATTCAGTATTGACAAAAACTAGTATTAAATCTTACATAATCGTTTTCCACTATTTTGAGCTTCGTATATTTGATTTATATAACTGAATTTAAAATAAATAAATAAGTATATGAAAGCTACCTCTTCCTCCCGGCATTGCCGGAAGGACTTTTTAAAAATCAAATTGGGCATTTTTTTATTGTTTAAATTCTTTCTCGATTTTCTCCAGTCAATCAAATACTATTCTTTTCTGATCGTCCAGTTTCAGTAAAGTAAACATATGTCTAAATTAGAATTCAATTTTTTAAAGAATAATTTACATTAATATTACAAAATAAAATATATTACAGTAAACGTTTCTTGCGTTTTGGAAACTATAATCAATGCGATTATCAGAAGAAAAAGGAAATTTATTGTTTAGGATTTACTAGTACTCTTTCAAAAAACTAGTTCGGGTTTTTGAAATTTTGAGCTTCAAATATGCGTTGGAAATGTGAACATGTTGGAATATATGTCAGATTATAAAACATATTATGCTGGATTTGTACACACATCATTTAGCAAGTTTTTGTAATCTTGTAAACCAATCATTTTTAGGTAGATTTCGTAAGAAATACTACCTATTGCAATCGCACCAGTTTATATATCTATCTATCTATCTATCTATTTATATATCTCACTTTTTTATGGACAGGATAACTTCTAAAATTCTTCACCAATCTCCACCAAACTTGTACATAAAATCAATGGGGATAAAATCTTGGCTGAGTTCGTTAATGGGCAAAATCGGACCAAGGGGGTCGGAATAGGGGGCGTTTTTGTGAAAACCCAAAAAACGCCATAACTTCTTAATTAAAGTAGATATCGATTCGGTTTAAAGTTTATATTACTTCTTAAAAATGGGCCAAAAGTTTATGCATGACAGATTTTTGATAAATTTAGAAGTGGGCTCAAGGGGCGAAAAAAACAGGGGTTTTGAGAAAAAAAAATTCATAACTTTGTCTATTTTCAAGATATCAAGTCCAAATAAATTTTTTATAAATGTTCTTAAAATTATCTAAAACTTTTGTATTTACAAGTTTTTGATAGGACCAACCTTTACCGATGAAAAAAATTAAAAACGAAAAGAAAAAGGGCGCTGAAAAAAGACAAAAATCCACAACTCCGTCAATTTTTAAGATATCAAATCTGATTAAATTTATTTTACATCTTCTCAAAAATATCTACAACTTTTATATTGACAAGTTTTTCATAGGACCAATTCGTATAGCAAAAAGAAATTAAACAAAAATAGGAGTTGGAGAAAAAACCTCAAATCCAAACGGCTTATATTCTGACTCATTTTTAAATTCATTTTTGATTTTAAACGCATCCAAATGGTAGATCCTCTTATTTAGAAACTGTATAAAGTGACGCATTGGTCAATTTTTTGATAAAGACGGAATATATTTCAAAAAAGGCTACCAAAAAGGGTATTTTGAAAAGAATTTTCCGAAATCATTGCGACTGGTAATTTAAGGAAGTGTTCAAATAAGAAATTGCGTTTTTTTCTGACTCGTTTTTAAATCCATTTTTGTTCTCAAACGCATCCAATTTACAGATCCTCTTATTTAGGAACTATATAATGTGATGCATTGGTCAGTTTTTTGATAAAGACGGAATATATTTCAAAAAAGGCTACCAAAAAGGGTATTTTGAACAGAATTTTCAGAAATCATCGTAACTGAAAATTTAAGGAAGTGTTCAAATAAGAAATTGCGTTTTTTTTCTGACTTGTTTTTAAATACATTTTTGCTCTCAAATGCATACAATTTACAGATCCTCTTATTTAGGAACTATATAATGCGATGCATTGATCGGTTTTTTGATAAAGACAGAATACATTTTGAAAAAGGCTACCAAAAATGGGTATTTTGAACAGAATTTTCCGAAGTCTTCGAGATTTGAAAATTGCGTTTTTTATGACTCGTTTTAAAATCCATTTTAGCTCTCAAATGCATCCAATTTACAGATACTCTTATTTAGGAACTATATACTGTGTCGCATTGGCCAGTTTTTTGATAAAGATAGAATATATTTTTAAAAATGCTGTCAAAGTGAGTATTTCGCACAAAATTTTCCGAAGCAATCATGATTAAGGATGTATTCAAACAACAAATCGGTTATTTTATGACTCATTTTTAAATTCAATTTTTTTCTCAAATGCTTTCAACTGACAGTTTTTTGTTATTTAGGAACTGTATAATGTACTGTTTTGGTCGATTTTTTAATAAATTTAGAATCTATTTCAAAATATGCTGCCATAATGGGCATTTGAGCTGAATTTTTCTTAAGATAATTCTGATAAAACCAGTTTTTGCAGAAAAATGAAATTAAAAATTTTTCATAAACGGCAAAATGAAGTTTTTAAACTGGGTTTATCTCTAATCATATATATATATATATATATATATATATTTGTTGAAATGAGCACTCTTCGAAATCTACCTCCGCCTATAGGCGCAACCGACAGGGATTTTTTAAATCCTACTAGTATAACTGGTTTATTTAATTCCAATTATTTTTGGTGTTAGGAAAATGGTCGGTATTTATTAAATGAAAAAAAAAAATTGATTGTAATTTATCGGATTTTTAATTTCGTTTATGTTCTTCTAAGCTGTAGTTTCTTAATTGTGAAGTCTGACCAATACAAACACAATCACAAATTTTAAAAGGATGCTCTCTTACTTTACTTATATGCATTCGTGAAAGATAGCTGGGAATAGTGGTTTGTAAAAGATTCAAGATGTTAAATCAAACAAATGAGATAGGCTTGAAAATTGAAATAATCTAAAAAGTATTTTGACAAAAGATAGTTCCTTTTAATGCACTTGTTATTTCGCTTGACCCCTTACCACTGTTCCTAGAGCATGTACCGTTTTCCACCCAGTTTTAAGTTATTAATTTTTAGATATAGAATTTTTTAGCAATAAAAGATTTAAAAAATTTAGATTTAAAAAACACCATGCGTACATGACCTTAATAACGCAACATAAAATAGATATTATTTTTATTTTTAAAAAGTAAATTTTATAATTCTTACTATGAGTGAATGATTTTATAATTCAATATTTTGAGGACCTAACCTTTACGCAGGGGCTCGGTCAGTGTCTAACTGAGAATACATGTAAGCCCGGACAGATGCTGTCACAGCCCCTCCGAACAAATAAGCTGTACACTATCAATTATACATTAAATAAATGTATTTTAATTCAAAGATCTTTTGTTTTCTATGACTATTTTACATAACAGTCAAAAGTCACATGTATTCAATTCGAAATGGTAAATAAGAATTTTAAAATTGTGCACTATTTTGACATTTTATTCACGTATATGATGTTTAAATTCCTTCAAACATTTTTTTTACACTTAGAAAGTTTTTTAGAGCTAACATAAAGGAGTATATTTAGTAAAGTACGCAACAGAGCTTTCTCAGTTTATATCTATAAAAATAAAATAGAATTTCCTTTCTGATCTATTTGAAACGTAACTCAATCTTATAACATAGATAGACACATCCTTTAAGTCCCTAATTTAGAAATAAGTTTCTTAAATTTCTCAGTAACTTTATATTAATTTCTGATGTTTTTTATAAAAAAACTAGTTTGATGTATCAATCCCAAAACTTTCTTCTATCTCATAATGACATTTTAAAATTAAAAAAAAAAAAAAAAAAAAAAAAAAACGTGGTGACCCTAAAGTTACCCATTATCGAATTTCCTCGAACATTTGACCTAGCCTAATGAGATTATGGTATCCGAAAAGCCTAAAACGCAAAATTTAATTAATATTCTGAGAAAATGAGCTTAGTAGTGCCTCATGTTGGGTAATTTATACTAAAACGTAATAAGCATCTATTTATGTCAAGACCTAACAGAATCTGAAATTTGATGGAATTTCGTCCATTAGTTCTTGAGATATAGTTATAACAAAAAATTTGCAAAACGTAGCACAACAACATCATATCTTGGACAATTTATGCCAAAACGTAAAAAAGAGTCTAATTATGTTATGGTGTAAAAGAATCTGAAGTTTGATGAAATTCTGTGCATTAGTTCTTGAGATATAGCTATTTAAAAAAAAAGTGTAAAATATAGCACAGCAGAACCATCAGTTTAAGGATTTATAACAAAACGTAATCATCGTGTAATTATGTTATATGTCATTTTGTAACAAAATCTGAAGTTTGATGAAATTCTGTGCGTTGGTTGTTGAGATATAACTATCGGAAAAATCGTGCAAAATGCAGCATAGCTGCACCACCTATTGCAAGATTAATACCAAAATGTAATCAGCGTCTAATTATGTTATATATTCTAGTGTAACAGAATCTAAAACTTGATGAAGTTCTCTGCATTAGTTCTTGAGGTATAGCTATCGCAAAAATCGTGCAAAATGTAGCATAGCAGCGCCACCTATAGGACAGTTCACATCAAAACCTTATCACCGGATATGTATCTCAAGGTATCCCCGAATCTGAAGTTTGATGAAATTTTGTGCATTAGTTCTTGAGATATAGCTATCATGAAAATCATGAAAAACGTGGCATAGCAGCGCCACCTGCTGGCCAATTTACACCAAAACTTAATCAGCGTCTATGTATATCAAGAGGTCACAGAATCTGAGGTTTGGTGAAATTCTGTGGATTAGTTCTTGAGATATAGCAATCTTAAAAATCATGAAAAACGCAGCATAGCAGCGCCACCTGTAGACCAATTTTCACCAAAAACCAATAGGCACTAATTCATATCAAGGTCTAACTGAATATACAATTTTATTAAATTTTGAGCATTAGTTCTTGAGATAGAGCGCCCACAAATTTTTTGTCACATACAGACAGACAGACTCACAGACAGACGGACAGACTCACAGACAGACATTTTCTAAAAATAGTCAAAACGTGTTCAGGACCTTCTAAAACGTATAAATCCATCGAAAACCGGAAGTCGAAAATTTTTATGAATCCGATACGTTCTTCTTGTAAAGATAGAAGAAAGTAAAAATGGATAAAATGTTCACAAAATGCAACATCCATGAAATTCATAAAAAAATATAACTAAGCAATTTTAAATTTGATGATTAAAATTCCATTATTGAACTAATTTTCAGTTCAAATTCTTTTTAAGAATCTCTGAAACTAATTTGCTTATCTTTTTTTTTTTTAATAAAAATAATATAATAGAGAATACGATTTTGTGAAAAGAGGAACTTTCAGTACTGTAACACATTACATGCATAGTCATATTTCCTGTCTTTTTACACATATTTTTTATTGTAGACATAATAAAATGAAGAAAGTTTATGATTAAACTATTTCTTTGCATTAAAAATCCTATGAAGCTCCAAACACTTTATTTTTATCGCTCTTTGTTGAAGATACCGAATTAAAAAGAGAAAAAAATTTGGGAAATAGATATTCATCTTTGTCTGCAAAAGTCCAAGTAAATATTTGTTTTCCGTTATAACTTATTTTATTTGGAATCAGATTATATAGAATGCCAGAAATATTTTCCTTTATTTATAAAGAAAATTTAAAATAACATATACATTATTTACACAATCTTATGATTTGAATATAATAGCTTTAAAACTCTGAATTCGGTAATTTTGAAACATGTGTACTTTTATTTCTGAAACAAATTTTTACTTCAGTATTTTAAATATTGCAGAGTTTAATCAATAAAATTTTTATTTTAACTTTAAATTAAACTATCTTATTTTTCTTTAAGGTTTGAAGAATATTTTCATTTTGTATCTAGTTGTTTTAATGACAAAATTGCCTTTACTTTTTAAAACTGCAAAACTACGTGGAACTGAATGTATTAAATGTTTAGGATATTTAATCTTGCATAGATAGCAGGCTTTGAAAAGTAACGATTAAATAAATATTTAAAGAAGAAAAATTTTGCCTATTTAATGGTAGGTTTTGACGTAAGATTATATAATGATCAGTTTACACAAGAATTTTAAATTATGTTAATTTCAGAATAAGTTCATTCTCGATTTTTAAATTAAAATCTAAAAATCGTACTTTTGTTAAGGAATTGTGTTGCAAAATTTTGTTAAAATTAGATCGTATGAAAAATACCTAACCGCCCCCTCCAAAGAAATTTCACATAGTTATATTTATAAAAATACTGAATGTGACAAGTTTTTAAAGGTTTAAGGGCCATGATCTATACCAAAAATTTCCGAATATAACTAGACGTTTCCGTCGTTTATTAATGCTAAAAATATCCTTTATAGACCGGGCGGTGGAGACACGAATGACTTCATCATAAAGGTACGGGATGAAATTATGATGTAGGACAAGATTATTTGGTGTAGATTAAGGAATGACTGGTCTGAATCGTTATTTCTTGGTATGATATGAGTAACAGCGGGCGCCAACTCGCCATTTTGGCGTCACTTTCACGTCATCGAGTTACGGGATGAAATTGGTGCCGAATTAAAGGTAAAATAAAGTATTTTATGAATATTTCGGTCTGCCTGCGCATATCCAGGTACAAACCGTCGGCAGACTGAAATTTTATAACAAAAAATGACGTTAAAATGTAAAATTCAATATGACTACGTCATCGAGTTACGGGATGAAATCATGATGTAGAACAATATTATTAAGTGGAGATTAAGAAATGACTGGTCTGCCTCGTCATTTCTTGGTATGATATGAGTAACAGCGGGCGCCAACTCGCCATTTTGGCGTCACTTTCACGTCATAGAGTTAAGGGATGAAATTGGTACCAAATTAAAAGTAAAATAAAGTGCTTTAAGAATATTTCGGTCTCCCTGTGCATATCTTGGCACAAACCCTCGGCAGACTGAAACTTATAACAAAAAAGCATCATAATATACAATACAATTCATGATATGCCGAATCGGTCGTTTTCTCGCTTACTAAAAAGAATCTTTTCTTAAACCATCAAATTAGCGTAAAAGTCGATTGTGAAGTTAAGTAATGTAAAATACGTCTTTAGATTTTGTATTGCACATTATGAAGCATAATTTGTTATAAATTTCATTCCACCAAAGGCTTGTACCAGGATATGCGTGAACAGACCGAAATATTCTTAAAATACTTTATTTTACCTTTAATTTCGCACCAATTTCATCCCGTAACTCGATGACGTGAAAGTGACGCCAAAATGACGAGTTGGCGCTCGCTGTTACTCATATCGTACCAAGAAATGACGAGGCCAGACCAGTCATTCCTTAATCTCCACTTAATAATCTTGTCCTACATCATGATTTCATCCCGTAACTCGATGAAGTAGTCATATTGAATTTTACATTATAACGTCATTTTTTGTTATAAATTTCAGTCTACCGAGTGTTTGTACCAGAATATGCGCAGGCAGACCGAAATATTCTTAAAATACTTTATTTTACCTTTAATTTGGCACCAATTTCATGCCGTAACTCGATGACGTGAAAGTGACGCCAAAATGAGGAGTTGCCGCTCGCTGTTACTCATATCGTACCAAGAAATGACGAGGCAGACCAGTCATTCTTTAATCTAAACTTAATAATCTTGTCCCGCATCATGATTTCATCCCGTAATTCGATGACGTAATCATATTGAATTTTACATTATAACGTTATTTTTTGTTATAAATTTCAGTCTGCCGAGTGTTTGTACCAGGATATGTGTAGGCAGACTGAAATATTCTTAAAATACTTTATTTTACCTTTAATTTGGCACCAATTTCACCTCGTAACTCGATGACATGAAAGTGGCGCCAAAATGGCGAGTTTTCGACCGCTGTTACTCATATCGTACCAAGAAATGCCGAGGCAGACCAGGCATTCCTTAATCTACACCTAATAATCTTGTCCTACATCATGATCTCATCCCGTAACTCGATGACGTAGTCATTTATGTCGCCGCCGATAGCTCTATTAGAATTTAACACAACTTTCAGACTATACCCTTTTTGTGAATATTTTGTCATTTTGACATTCAGTTCACATCAAGTAATAGATATTTTACCTTAAAATTAGCGATGTTAGCTTGGAATATAATACCAGTTTGGCATTTTTAGAAATTCTAACCTACTCATGTATGGAATACAAGAATTTTCATAGATTGAACCATTATAATTTTTGATATTGCTAGTCGATTTTTTCAGAATATGATATGTCGGATTTTTAAATATTTAATCCGCTTTAGTGCTGTTACTTTTTTTTAAATTTCTTATACATGAAGAAATTACTGGATTCGTGAAAATTATCGAATTCCTGTTTTTGATGGATTAACACAGTTTAATGTTAGGAGATTTTTAAACAAAAGTTTTTACGAAACGTCTGTCTGTGAATCTGTGATTCTCTGAGTCTGGGTATCTGAGATTCTTTCTCTCTGCATATGCCATAAATTTTCTGGACCTTCAATCTCAAGAACTAATGCACGGAATTTAATAAGTGTTTATATTCAAGTAGTTCCTTATATAAATGAATGCTGATTATTTATCGGTATAAATTGTTCAACAAGTGGCGTTACTACGCTGCATTTATTACAATTTGCGAAAAAGCTCTATCTCAAGAATTAATGCACGAATTTTCATCAAACTTTAGAATCAGGTACAACTTAAAAAATTTTATTGCTAATTTATTACCGGTGTATGTCACCTAAATAATGGCGCTATCATCTTGCAATTTTACAGATTCCTGCAATAGCTTTGTCTCATGAACAGATATTCAAAATTTCACCAAACTTCAGATTCTTGTACAACTTGATAAATATGATTTTTGAATCTGTTTTGGTGTAAATAGGCCTACATGTAATGCTTTGATATTTTATTTTTCACGATATTCGCAAACATCCTATTTCGAAAACAGTTAAAGGAATTCCATGCTTTTAGAATCCACATTGTGGTCATAGATTGTCATTTAATCAAGGGATTGTGGTAATGAATTTTGAAGTATTAACATATATCAGATAGAATAATCTTTTGGGACTGCCACATCCGACTAGCTAATGATTGTAATGCAAGAAGATGATAATTACTCATACGAGGTTACAATTTTTTTAAAGTTTAGGATTGCAAATAACATTTGAATTCTACTCAAACTATTGCATCTGATAAAGCGCTTCAATCTACAAAGTGTTTAAATTACATGCCACTAATTCCAAGTCTGAAAGCAATCAGTTTCAAATAATTACATATTCTTCTCAACTTAATGCATAATTTTTTTGTAGTTAATTGCAGGTATTATTTGAAATTGTCTAAAAATAGACTTAGGATTGAAACAATTTGAGACACTCTAACATCCAGTTGGTACACCTTTAACTCTGATCACAGCAATATTATTTTTTATCACGGACATAGTTAGTTTTAAAGTACCCTTTCAATTTTGTCCAAAAATAAACAATAGGATTGAGTTCGAGGAACTTAGCTGGCCATGAAAGAAGATTATTGTCTGAATGATCTTTGTCAAAAAAATTTAAGATCTTAGCCTTAAGAGATCTTAAATTTAAGAGCCTAGATCTTAATTTTAAGAGCCTAGCAGCAGTGTGTATTAGTATGCTGAAATTAATCATAGTAAGTCATCATTATTGCCAAGAAGGAGCGCACATGATCGGCAACAAAGTTAATGTATGCTGTTGATTTCATTGTTCTGCCCACACACATCAAACGGCCAGTGTATTGCGCGAAAACATTCCCTTTACCATAATTCCGTCGCCATGAGGATGAAGAGTTGTCACTTGGCAAGAGGGGTCGAATTATTGCCGCTTGTATCATATTGTTATCCTGCAATATGCATGGTGATGCAGGCAACGAGATTCATTGGACCAGGAAATTTTTGTTCTTCGTCACGTGGCTATTTTTGTTCCTTTATAACCAACAACAAGCATTTTTTACCTAATTTTCTGTGACATTAAATGGATTCTTGGTGATGTCTTGCTTCAAAACTACATTATTTGCAAGATACTTCTTGTTGAGCTTTGGGATATGCTTTCTGATACATCTCGTGGAGTTCAGCGGTACTGTATCCTGTTCGTGTCCTTTCGTTGCTGCGGGCTATTCAAGCATAGTGTTTCTGCTGACATTTTTTAAGCCAATCATCAGTCTGATCAAAGTTATTCAATCAGAACAAAATCAGTAATCCATTGTGTATGTCGTCAAAAGCATTTTCATCTAAAATCAAGAAAAAAAAAACTTGATTTGTAAATAAAAATTTGTGTGACATTTTATAATACTAACATTAAAGTATTATTAAAAGAAAAATATATAAAGAACGCAAAAATAGAGGACAGTAGATTTGCGTCGAGGATTTTCAAAATAACTGCCTTAATAAGTTGTCTGAGTTGTTACTTTCTCTCCCACAAAGGCATGGTGTTAGACGCCTGCCTTAGTTGTCGTGTTGGAATGTTTGGAATGTAACAGAGGTAGAAAGGACTATCTCCATCTCTAACTGATTGATGTTATGTAGTAGTGCGCTGTACCATACTTCATTTTCCGGAGAGTCGGTAATGCATTGGAAATGAATAGATAATGTTTTGTGACAAGTTTTTTTTTACTGATATGAAAATATGAAACAATGGTTTAATATATTTATATGGCCTTCTTTCCACGGAGATCAAAACTTTACAAAACTTGTGTGGTGAAAAAAAATATTCTGTTAAAATTGGCATTTTAAAAATTTAATAAACAATCCAACATTAATTTCAACTTGCGACATGAAACGTGTATTGTTAAATGATTCCTGAAAATAAAACTTTTTTAATTTAAACGAAAATTGTCAAACGAATTTATGTGGTATCCGCAATTGTGTGCTGGACGAGGATTTTTTAGGACGAGAAAATATAGGTTAGTATGTTGATGATTACCACAATTTATCGTTATCGGTCATACTTAATTCCTAATCTTCGAATATTACTTAATATACAGTTTTAGCATCAATCGCTAATCGAAAAATGATAAGTCGCATGCCAAAAGTGACGGATTAATACTGCAACATATTTTTGAAGGAAGCAGTTAAGATATTTTAACACAGATTGTGAAAAATTTCTTTAAATTCGCGGTTAAAACTTTTCAAAACCTCTATACAAGTGCATGCAATTTGCAAGAAACATTTCTTTAAAAAATATATACATGTTTCAATTCATAAAGCAAAATGGTTTTGAATGAATTCATCAAATTTCACCCCTTTAGTGTAAATGTGCCTAAAAGTAATTATTCAACCAATTTCGAAATTGGAATTTAAATGTTGGGAAAAGGAATTATTTTTAATAAACGAATTTGTTGAAAATGCGCACTTTTATTAATAAAGCTTTTAATCCAAATTGTAAGCATGATTTAATACCTAAAACACAGTATTTATTGAAAATTAATATTATGACTGGCTTTCATATTTGCAATCTAGTTAGATTCCATTTCCCTTAAATAATTTCGAGTAATTTCATCTAAATTATATGCGAAATGTCGAGTTGCCAAGGAACTAGTTTAAGAAGAAACATTTGAAATAAAGCATTAGTTTACTTTTGAGAGAACATAAAATAGCCTTAGGTTTATAAATATAAGCTAAATCAGTCGTGTAATATGTTTTAAAGATAATTTACTATGCGAAGTTTCCAATAAATTTATGTAATAAATATCTTTCATTTTAAAACTAATAAAAAATACTTTTACTTCAGCTAAGCAAATCTTTAATTTCAAATGTATTAGTTACAAAGATATATAACTCTCAAACGATTAAACGTATAGCTTTAAGACATGTCTAATGACTGAAGTAAAATACAGGAAAGAATAAAAAAAAATATCGAAATATCCAATTTCTAATTTTGAAAATTATTTAATAGAGTTTCTTTTTATCAAAAATATTGAACTTAATTAAATATTTAACAATTTTCAACAAAAAACCCTGATTTGTTTATACAGTCTAACCTCGTTAACATGAATCTCAAAGAGAATCAAAATTTTGTTTATGTTAACAGTAATTCATGTTAGCATTATCAAACTTTTTTTTTTCGTTTTTATATGGGATTGTGAAAATAGTTCATGTTAAACGTAATTCACGACTGCAAAACCAATACTTTTAAATAAGTATGAAAAAATCAAATTTATTCCTAACAATATTTGTACAAATTATTTTTATATTTATTTCTTTATTATATTGAATATAAATCAAATAAATGAGTTCCAACTTCCTTTGTCAAATAACCGTTCATAATGATAATGAATATCATATAATTTAATTATCCTCTGGGATATCAATTAAATTTGATATCTTTGACGAAATGATGAATTATTCACTCTATGCTTGACTACAAAATTTTGCATTAATTATTCGATTAAAGGCAATCCGATAGCAGTAATTTATCGGTGAACATATACTATTCACTTTACTGTGACATTGATCACAAGATTAATTTAATTACGTTCCTTGAATAAATTAAATCCTTTATCTATATATTGATGTAGAACTTTCCATTCAAATTTAATGTAAGGCGTTAAGTAGCAAAGTGAAAAAAATTATAGTTTTGGGAAACCCGAGATGAATATTATTGCGGAAAGGCTAATGAGAAACCTATATAGAGCTACAGTGTAATGTTCATTGATGAAGGTTGCAAATCTATCGATTATATTAAAATTTCATTCGTTATTTTTATATATCAATTACTTCTCTTAGAATATCAAATTTCATACAATTTAAGTGCAAAATATCAAGTTAGCAAGAAACTTATTTAAGAATAAACATTTGAAATAAAGCATTAATTTACTTTTGAGAGAGTACAAATTAGTAAGAGTTTTATAAATATATAAAATATATCAGTACTAGAATATATTTTAAATGTAATTTGCCATTCGATATTTCCAATAAATTTATGTAATAAATGTCTTTCATCTTAAATTTAATTAATAAAAAAAAAAAAAACGTACATTTTAGCTAAGCAAATCGGTAATTTGAGATGTATTATTTACAAAGATACATTAAACTTGAACGATTAAACGTATACCTGTGAAATATCGGTGATATCTACAGTAAAATACAGATAAAACTATGAAAACAGAAACCCCTAAACATCCAATTTCTAGTTTTTCAGATTATATAATAGTGTTTCACTTTCTTTAGAACATTGAATTTAAATTAAATATTTCAAACGATTATTTTTCACAAAATTTAAATTTGCATACATCAAAGTATTTTTAAACAAATATTAAAAATGCTATAATGAGCAACAAAAAAGATTATAATGATTTTAAGTATGAAAAAGTGTATGACAAGTGCTTCTAATTGAGCATGAAAGAGGACAGGAGTCCCATCTTGGCTGCAGCTCACTGTCAATATCAAATTTGAAAGTATAGTGTTTGCTTTTTTTTCCGTGTAAAAGAAATCAGCCACAATCACGATAAAAAATGTGTAGCGCAAAGATATAGTCAGAAAAAACGCAGCGTAATTAAACATGAATGTAAGGGGAAATAGCACCAGAAAGCTTAGTTCCTGTATCGTATCACACTCATGCAATGCCACCAAGCATGCCCCTCGCATAGAACTACACAGAAAACTGATTTGTAGTGCAGTTATAATGCAGAGTCAACAGTGCAGTTTGCAGTGCAGAGTCAACAGCGCAGTTCGCATGTAAAGCAATAGTGAAAATTTTACTAAAAAGAAAGACCGAAAATCTTACTCAAATTTCTTTTATATGAAAAATGCGCAAATATGACTTTTTAAAATTTCATACTAACAGTGAGCTGCAGCCAAGATGGGACCCTTTGTCCTCTTTCATGCTCAATTAAAAGCACTTTTCAAACACTTTTTCATACTCAAAAACATATTAACATTGTTTGTTGGTCATTAGAGCATTTTTTAATGCTTGTCATTCAAATTTTTTTGAAAAACTGAAGATTTTTTGTGTCTTGAAAAGCAAACTATTTGCTGCCAAAATTTTATTGTTGTATTAGAATAATTAAGAAAGTTATTGAATTGCCATATAAAATGCATGATGTCTGAAAAATAAACCAAGGGGTCGAACGAAAATAATTACAGTGCGCTCACAATTTTTTCAAAGAACTAAAATTAAAATCTTCGCAATAAAAACAAATAATTATGTTTTTCACGTGATTTATTTAATTTGAATGAATTATGTTACTTACATAGAAAATTATACTTTTTAAAACTTGGTGGCAACGAATAAAAAAAAAAGACTACAACAGCAACAACAAGAAACAATGTTCAACTGGAGCTTTAAGACACAAATTCGATTTTCTCAGCAATCATCAAACATGCAAAGATGAAAAAAAAATCTATTTTAAGTTTTACCAAAACGATTAATATAAACCAAAAATGAAGTTAATCCAGCCATAGGCTCTTTAACTATCGTTTGTGGAATTTTAGGTCTTCGTTTTTTTGTTAAAAGTTAAATAAAAAGCTACAGTAAACTACGATATTTTTTAATTCTATCCTTTTATTTGTCTCGTTGAGTTCTATCTTTTGAAAAAAACACTGTCGTATGTCAAATAGTTCGCCAGAAATTTCAAAAAGACGTTTGTATTTTCCATTTCTTAAACATATTATACCAAACGCTACCACGTTTGCTATAATAAGTATGGCAGATTCAAATCTATTTCTAACAATATGAAAGTCGCGAGTGGTCAGGAAAAAATCCAGTCAAAATAGGTGTTAAATACCAGTATCTATATTATGAAGGCCAAACGTATCTGTGCGTAACGCATACGTCATTTTGCGAATGACAACACTTTCCTTTGCAATATCGCTTTTGCAATTTTCGCTACTGCAAAATTTACACTTCTAAACATCGCACATTCTCAATTTTTACATCGGCGTATACAGAAAAAATGTACCTTTGAATACAATTTGTTTCAGAGCTGTATCTCAATTTATTTTTGAGATATTGATTTTTTTTTTATAGTTTTTGTAATCGTGTTAAAAGATATGCCCCACTTTCTCTTAAAATTGAAAAAAAAATAAAATTAAAATTTCGTACGTAAATTTTGAGAAGATAAAAATGATGAGGGGTTTACATTTCACGTGAAATTTTATGATCGGCTCAATATGATTTTTTTTTTTAATTTTATCAATCGTAAGAGCCTAAATTCTTCATCATAATAGCTTATCGTTTTCATGTTTTACTTATTACACATCCGATTAAAGTTTAATTTTAATAATTTGGACAACTGACTTTTATAGAAATGGTATTTTGTAAATTTTAGCTTAAAATAATATTTCCTTTGTAGTTAAACTGACCATTATAAGATGCATTTTTCACTGTATCTAATTTTGTATATTGTTATAAATCAATGAAATAATTCCTTCTAAAACATTTTCTTTCGTCGAATTTCGACGGGTTCCACCTAGTTTTATTAAAGAGAAATTTGCCTTCTTTAATGCTCTTTAAATATTTGAATTATTTACTATATGAAAAAAAAGGTTGTGGCACTCGGGGACTGCCGCGGTAATTGCATAGCATTTTCTATCAACTTATGCAAAAAAACCACATCAATGTCTGCCGAAGTCTATCGAGGGATACCGTGCCGAAGTCTGTGAACTGAAACGTTGTTAGCCGGAGTGTTAGGATTCTTTCTCGTTACAGAATTTCTAGATTCGATCGCCGCGCTCAAAGCCCGCGATAAAAGCTATGCAATAGCTTAATAAATTACCAAACAAAATTTGGTCACGCTACTAAAATTAGATCGCGAGTTATAAGCATTTTAAATTTTTCGACCCTTACGGTGGGGGGTCTCCTGCCACCAAAAATTAACACTGTCTCATAATAAATTACCAAACAAAATTTGGCCGCGCTACGAAAGTAGATCGCGAGTCATAAGCATTTTAAATTTTTCGACCCTCACCCTCGGGGGTCTCCTGTCACCAAAAATTAACACTGTCTCATAATAAATTACCAAACAAAATTTGGCCGCGCTACGAAAATTAGATCGCGAGTTATAAGCATTTTAAATTTTTCGACCTTCACCGTGGGGGTCTCCTGTCACCAAAAATTAACAATGTCTCATAATAAATTACCAAACAAAATTTGGCCGCGCTACGAAAATTAGATCGCGAGTTATAAGCATTTTAAACTTTTCGACCCTTACGGTGGGGGGTCTCCTGCCACCAAAAATTAACACTGTCTCATAATAAATTACCAAACAAAATTTGGCCGCGCTACGAAAATAGATCGCGAGTCATAAGCATTTTAAATTTTTCGACCCTCACCGTCGGGGGTCTCCTGTCACCAAAAATTAACACCGTCTCATAATAAATTACCAAACAAAATTTGGCCTCGCTACGAAAATTAGATCGCGAGTTATAAGCATTTTAAATTTTTCGACCTTCACCATGGGGGTCTCCTGTCACCAAAAATTAACTATGTCTCATAATAAATTACCAAACAAAATTTGGTCGCGCTACGAAAATTAGATCGCGAGTTATAAGCATTTTTAATTTTTCGACCCTCACCGTGGGGTGTCTCCTGTCACCAAAAATTAACGCTGTCTCATAATAAATTACCAAACAAAATTTGGCCGCGCTACGAAAATTAGATCGCGAGTTATGAGCATTTTAAATTTTTCGATCCTCACCGTGGGAGATCTCCTGTCACCAAAAATTACCACTGTCTCATAATAAATTACCTAACAAAATTTGGCCGCGCTGCGAAAATTAGAACGCGAGTTATAAGCATTTTAAATTTTTCGACCCTCACCGTGGGGGGGGGGGGTCTCTTGTCCCAAAAAATAACACTGTCTCATAATAACTTACTAAACAAAATTTGGCCGCGCTGTGAAAATTAGATCATAAGAAACATGAGTTTGAGACTTGATATCCTAATATCTGAAAAATACCGCGTCACTGTCTGCCGAAGTCTACCGAAGGATACCGTGCCGAAGTTTGAGGAACTGAAACGACGTTAGCCGAAGTGTTAGGTTTTTTCGTTACGGATGTGTTAGGTTTTCTCGTTACGGATTTTCTAGCTTCTGTCTTTGCGATCAAAGCCCACGATAAAAGCTATGCAATAGCTTAAAATACTGGTACTTTCTTTTTGCCTTAACTGTATTTTTATTTGACTATCCCCCCCCCCATTGATTATCTGTGTTAATTATTTTTATATTTATTTATCTATTACCTTTAAAATAAATCAATAAACGAGTTCTAAAATACCTTTGTCAAATAGCTTTTCATAATGATAATGTAATCATATATTTTAATTATCCTCTGGGTATCAACACATAATTAAACTTGATTACTTTGCCGAAATGTTGAATAACTCAATCTATGCTTGACTACAAAACTTTGCATTAATTATTCGATTAAAGACAATCCGATAGCAGTAATTTATTGGTGAATATGTACTATTCACTTTACTGTGGCATTGATCACAAGATTAATTAAATTACGTTCCTTGAATAAATTAAATCCTTTATCTATATATTGATGTAGAACTTTCCATTCAACTTTAATGGTAGGCGTTAAGTAGCAAAGTGAAAATTTCACAGTTATTTGAAACTCGAAATGCATATTATTGAGGTAAGGCTAACGAAAAAACCTATAAAGAGCCGAAATGTAATGTTCATTGATGAATGTTGCGAATATATCGATTAGTATAAAATGATCTATTTAGTTTTTATTTATCTACTAATCCTCTTGTAATATTTAATTTCGTACGCTTAATTTAATACCAGTAAACCATATGTATAAAAATTTACAAAATTTTAAAACTGGTGTTAATCTATGATATATTACTGATTGTGGTAATTAAATTAAAAAAAAATATTGAGGATTAAAGAGAGAAGGAGGAAAATCATCACGATTTTTTTACATCATTTTTTCATTAAATTTCTTTTTCTTTTTCTTTTTCTTTTTCTTTTTCTTTTTCTTTTTCTTTTTCTTTTTTTCTTTTTCTTTTTCTTTTTCTTATCTTTTTTTCTTTTCTTTTTTTTTAATCGTTGGAGAAACGAGTTTCGCTATTTTTAGATTTTAAATTAAAAAATTTTGTAAAAAATACAAAATTATTTTACTAATAATTATTAAATAAACAAACATTGAGAAT
Organism: Maratus speculifer; assembly: GCA_964019185.1. Taxonomy (NCBI): domain Eukaryota; kingdom Metazoa; phylum Arthropoda; class Arachnida; order Araneae; family Salticidae; genus Maratus; species Maratus speculifer. Next base: position 163,273,405 of record OZ025292.1, on the reverse strand, counting down.
TTTTTCTTCTTATTTTAAAATAAAAATGCAGAATGTGAAATATTTAATATAAAATGGGTATTAAAATTTTCGCAATGGCTATATCAGGGAAAGCTTTCTGCAAGGAAAATTACATTTTTACATACATGTATTTAATTCATAAAAATTGAATTGTTTTAAAGAAATCCATAAAAATATATCATATTTAGGGTTTCGTTTATCTGACGAAAACTTATTTGTCTCTGTTATTTTTCTGTTCGTCCGTCACGGAGTCTGTAAAAAATTGTATAAGTCAGAAACTTTAAATTGTGTGTACTTACAGCTGGATACCTCGTATCACACGACAAATCATAAAATTTTGAAAAAGTCTATTATTTTTATTAAATCAATGTTTAGTGTCTTTTTCATTGTTATTTCTTATTAACTCTTCTGGTAAGTATCCAGAATCTTTTACGGGATTTCTATATTTATCTATATAGCAACAAAGCACTTAATCTAAATAGCTAACCTGAGTGCTTATCTTATCGGATCGTCACAAAATTCCCAACATGTACGCTAATTGTGTCTGGTGCATGTAAAATCCGTCGTGGGTTCAAAGTCCTCCAAATTACCTTTGAATTATAGCTCTGGAAGTACCTTGCCAGGTGAAGATCTCGCCATCTCATTAAGGTTTTAAATTACGAGATTAACTTGGGATAACCATTTGCAGTTCAAACAACATGATGTAACGCTAAGCAACCGACAAAACAAAGTATGCTCAAACGAGAAATAACCAGATATGATGGCGTGCGAAGCACAGGAAACAGGTTTATTGATGCTACCCGGGAATTAAGCAGTCACCCGTCCCAATACCATGTATCTATCCCGTTAAGCTGAGTTAACTCGGCATGTAGGTGCCTGGTCATTGGTGAGAAATAAAGAAAGTCTTAGTTTAAGAAAAAAAGAAATAAATCTGATCTTTTTAGAGAGTACTGTTACTTGTCCTTTCCGCAAAGCATAAATTGACTCCGAATCCCAATTCTTCACATTAGTAGAGGGACGGGGTTTTCACGCTTGCCATGTTACCCATACCTTGGAGTAAGATGCAGACCAAATTTTTCGACGTTTTCTATAATTTCTGTAAGACGAAATAGTTTTTTAAATCATACATACGACAGCAAACTTTAGCAAGAAATCAATGAATAACAATTACAAACAACGTTTAATTTTTAAAACAATCAAATTAAAAAAATATGGCATCTTCACATAATTTACCCTTTATGCTCAAGCAATTTTCTGCGGTATATCTCTATTTTAATTAACCATTTTTTAAAAGATTGTTAATAGAATTTCGTGATTTTTAAATTTTAAATTCCACCAAAGGAGGTAAAAAGCACAAATTATTCACATTGCATTTGATAAAAAATTCTTTAAAAAAAAAATTCTAAAAAAAGAGTTCAAATAAGAAATGCAAATTGCGAAGATTTATTTAAAAAATATATATATAACTTTTCGCGGGACTTAAAAAAGCGAGAATTTTTTGTTAGAAACATTATATTTTGGAAAAAAAGAATTTTTATTTATAGAACTAAAATAGTTTTAACGTTTATTTTCATTCTTCAATTTAATTTTCATTCGCTTTAACCTTTCACCGGGCGCACAAATTTTCATCAAATGAGCAGACGCACGTTGTAAAATGTACAACAGGTTAAAAACAATCAATTATTGCAGCTTTATTTTAATTTTACAAATAATTTAACTTACAAATATCTTGTAAATTTTCACTGAGCACAATGTACGAAAGTATTCCGCAATACACTTATTTTGTTACAACATATTAGAGCAGGAGTTTAGATGTAAAAAAAAAGGTATTTGCTACTACAGTCACAAATTAATAAAAATTAATAATGAATTACTAAACATTAATTAAGTAATTTCGGATTAACAAAATTAGTCCTATATTTCATCTATATTAATCGCTTCCCCTATCAAGCATAAGATTCGCTTTTTTGAAGGCTGTTTACATATAAACCTTGCATATTTCATGCACTGTTAACAGATTAAAATAACAGGTGCAGCTAATTGCGCCATTTGAAATACAAATAACTTTCACGAACTGGTTAAAGAGATCCAATTAACGAATACAAATGGTTATTAACACCCCTACTGCTTGAATTTTATTTAAAAGAAAAAAGAAAGTGAATGTTGTACTTTTTACGATGGCGCGCCTGAAGGAAGGTTAAATAAAGCCGTCATAATATGTAATTTTCATTTAAATTCGCCTAAAATAAATAAAATTTATCCCAGCAACTTTGAAATTAGGAGCCAAAATCTTTTGAGAACGATATGCTTTTGATAAACAAAATTATTACAATTTTGTATTTTTTAAAGAAAGTTTTTGATACAAGTTGTAAAGATTATTCATTACTCGAAATACAGTATTTAATAAAATATTAATTGTGTTTTTCAAATTAAAAGTTTAGTTAAATTTCATTTCATTTGTAAAATTTTGAATGATCTCATACTATTTAAATGGGAAACATTATTTTTCCAAGCAACTCGCTTAAGTATAGACATCTAATATAACACAACATTTTATTTTTTGTCAGAAAATAAATTAGTACTAGAATGGTAAATATAAACTCAATCAATCCTAGAATACGTTATTCAGATGATTTGATACGCGATGTTCCCAAATACATTTATATAATAAATATCCACATCTTAAAACTAATTTTAAAAATACGGTCATTATCGATAAGCATGTTATGAATTCTAAACCTATTAGTTACTGGAATATATGCACTCAAATGATTTTCTGTGGGATATTTCTAATGTCTGCAATACATTCAGTAAAATCATGAAAAATAGAAACATCAAATGATCCGACTTCTAATTATAGAAAATATTTAATGATATATATTTTTTCAAATTTAAATAAATTTTAACTTGATAATGCTATTGTTTTTGTTACTTTATTCATTACACACACAGTTGAATTAGTTACAATACACAGAAATCCTTCTAAAGTAAAAAAAAATGATGTATAAAGTTTCCGGAACTAACGCGTCCAGGTGGACCACATCTTCCATGAGTCGAATAGACCAATCAGGATAGGGCTCTGTCTCGGGTGGAGTTGGAAATGAGTACACTTCCTTTTTCTTTCCTTTATGCTGCTATTTTGGTAGATTTTCCTGGATTTTGTGGATATTTAATGCTCGGTATTTTAATAAGTGTACGTTTATGAGAGGAATTCCAAAATTGGGTGTATGAAAAATAAGGCATCGCGAAGTGATTCCATGGGGTATTGGCAAGCGCAGCAAGCAGGGGTAGCCTACAACTTGGAGTAGCTAATCGAACATGTGGAGGGTTGACGAGAGCAGCGAGCAGGGGGGGGGGGCGGATCCTTTCTAGTAAGATGTAAAAGAATAAAAAATAAAAAGGTCACCTTCAGCTACAGCATAAATTCCTCGTGGGCTATAAAGATTAATATTATGTTTTTTAAAGTAAAAAAGGGTTGTTTTTTAGAAAAACATAAAACGATGTCACAGATATTTAATGAAAAGTAAGTGCAATAAAAAATATGTTGATTTGGTACAAAAGTAGTGCTGTAAAACCGCACGAAAAAGATAAGAATTTTAATATTAAAAATATCACTTTTAATAAAAAAATCCCATAGAACATGTAGACATTAAACACAATGTTTGTACTACATTTTCGTTTATAAATTACATTAGTGGCTTTTTCTTTCTTAATACTTTTTCTTACTCTTATTTCCATTTTTAATGGTAATTTTTAATGGTAACATTGTATATTTATAGTTTTATTTAGTAAATATCTACTGCCACAAGAAAGTGGTTTCTGCCCATTAACTTAATGTTACTACTTTCCAAGTAGCTGAAAAAAATGGCGGTAAAAACATAAAACACTTTAGTTGAGGAGTGCGTATGTATATCATTTTAAACATAGCAGTGAGAACATTATAAAGTGGTAGTCAAAATTGGTCCACGATATTCCTGGATATAAAAAATCTTGCGTCACTAGTTACATAAAACAAGTACTATTCTAAGAGAAATATTCAAAGCTTTTATGAACGATCCTTTTTCTATCGACTTTCTTAAATACGACGTATCCTGTTCACATTATGGCGTTTGAGAGTTTCCCTACTACTTCTGTGGTACATCATTATGTACATTATGGCAAAAAATCATAAATATTTTCAGTTATTTCTTTTAACAGCTAATGGATAACTTGTTAGAAACATCACTTTTGATCACAGTTAGAAAATGCAATAAACATTATTCTTAATGTGAATATTTTCTATAGAAGTCCTTATTGTTTTATATTTATCTAAGCGGGAAAAGGATTTTACTGATAGTAACCTTAATTTTTATCTTTCAAAAATGAGCCTGCCCAGATTTAAATCCATTATTCAAAACTTTTATGACAGATCTTTTTTCTATCAACTTTCTATAATACGACGCATCCTGCTCACATTTCGCTACTACTTTTGTTTACACACAGCGACATTCACCGTTTTTCTACTACTTTTGTGGTACATCATTATGTACATTGTGGCTAAAAATCGTAAATATTTTCACTTATTTCTTTTAACACGTAACGGATTAATTGTTAGAAACATCACTTTTGGATCACAGTTAGAAAATCATTATTGATTTATATTAATTTTAACGGGAATCGGATATTACTAGCAGTAATCTTAATTTTTAAGTTTGGAAAATGAGTTGCCCAATTTTTTCTAATTACAGGAATCGAGAGTTTTCATATGAGTTAAAGTAAACATAGGTTCTAGGTAGCGTAAAGTCAATAGGTCCTGATTATTTTTCAATTCCATCGAAGTGTTAATGGATTTTAATTGCTGGAAATATCTTTTTATTTAAAATCATATAAGGTTTTCTGGTGTAATAACACCAGGCGGGATAATAACGCCAAATGCTAATATTATGAATAATTGTGAAACAATCCGATAAATGACACCTATGTGCTCTTCGCAGAAGGGTTTTGAGTCATATAAATCGCAAAAAACAGCTTGAAGTTAATTTGTTCCATTTGTAGGTCTTATTGATTATACATGCAACTAAAATTAACACTTGATCTAAAATTTGTGATATGAAGACTATATTTTTTATTCGGAAATTCTTTGTTTATTACATAAATTTGTAGCGCATTTCATGTACTTTCAAAATGTGGTAGAAGATTATGGATATCTTCTCGAGATAATTTGTAGTTTAAAATGTACTGCGCAATAACCCTACCGGGGTAATAACTCCAATCCTTGGCGTTATTACCCCGGTTGATCCCCAAAAATAGCTGAACTACATCCGAAGGGATTTATTTATTAATATAGGACAGCATTATTACCATTGTTGAAATGCAAGATTAATCGGAGGGGGGGGGGGGTTCCAGTACCCAAAACTATTTTTTTAATACTAATGTAAATAATAATTTTAAACTCTTATAAATAAAACTGCACCAAAATGTTTTCAATATTCTAATTCGAACATCTTCAAAATCAGGTTTCTATTAAATTTCCACTGCATTGTGCAACTGATTTCTGAATTTTAACTTCTCGCTTTCTCAGCTTTCGGTTTTTAAAAATTTTACAAATTTAATCTTTGACCGATGTGACAGAAATTGTAACGTTACTAATGTGAAGCTGTTTGTGAGACCGTAAGATTAAAAGATGAATAAAAGGCGGGAATAATTCATAGGATTGTGTTTTTGTACTAAACTTTTTATACAAGGCTATTATACTTAATATTCACCTATTTAAAAGTCTCTGGTGATAGTACTAAAGTTCCAAATGAAACAAAATTTCGGTAGTGTTCGTAGTTAAAGTAAAAATTACAAGTACAAACTATAAAAATTAAAAGAAAAACAGTAGTCAGTGAGACAGAAAACATTAGTTAAACGTTAAAAGGCGGTCAATGATTAAAAATCATAGAATACTATGCTCTTGCCCTATATATTCTTGCCCTAAATTTTTTTGTACAGAATCAATTCAAACTAAATTTAATCTATTCTAATAATTTTAACAGTGTAGGAGGCTTTCAAACGAAAGAGATTTTCAGTTGTAGCTATAGTTAAACTGGGAAATACCAATTAAACTTTAAAATTTGGGGGGGGGGGGGTGCAGCGTTCAGTGAGATTGCTTGCAGCAGTTAAAGGTTAATTTTGTTGCTAATATAGAGATAATGATATAATGTGTAATGCGACCATGTATAAAATTTAATAAGAGATCTCATTGGGATGGTATTTTTTATCAAAAATCTTATTCTTTATTTAAACAGACAGTTTAACTTTAGGTTTGGACAATCCGCATTAGTGTGGAGTTACAGGTTAAAAACTATTTACAAGACTACTGTAATATTATTAACAAAAATATTTATTACATATAACTCTAGTTATTATAAAATTTCCAATGGTTAAAATATTGCATTATAAATGGTTAAAACCATGCAATGTTTCTTACAATTTTCTTTCAGCGGAGCTTTTTAAGCAAAGAGAGGCACAGGGTGTTATATTCTGTTGAAGCTCCCTCTCACTCCTTTTTCTTTCACTTTCACAAACAATTTAATATTTTCTATCGTATAGAATGCATACATGGGAATAAAAATACTGATTCAAATAAGCACAGTTAAAACCATGCAATGTATCTAATAATACTAGTTACACCGTCCTTTTTAAGCAAAAAGTAGATTAGAATCTGATATTCTTTTGACATCCCCCTTCCCTCACCACACTTTTCTTTTTCTTATACTTTCACAAAAAATTGAACATTTTCAATAGCTTAGAATACATTTTGTTAATTTCTAGAGCTGTAGAATTTGTATTTTTAGAATTGGCCAAGCTACATACCATTATTCCATCTTATTTTATAGTTTTGTTTGCATGACATTATTACCCATATAGGTGGGTAATAACAACAAACAGCATTGGTCAAAAAATCGCGCCATTGCATTTCATGAATACATATCTGTTAAATTATTTTTTATATAGATAGTTAATGAGTTGCTGTATCAAATCCTATATTTGTTTGAAAAATACAAGCTAAAACTAAGCCGTGAAAATTGGTAGTACCTTAACGTGGCGTTATTACCCCAGGATACCTTAATTTATATTTTGTTTTTATATTACTATTTTTGATATAAGCTAAGGTAGCTTGAGCACAGAGCGTCATAAGATTGTATCCATTTTGGATACAATCTTATAAAATTCGAGAACAAAAATTAATATACATTTTAAAAATAGATATATTTATTATATATATATATATATATATATATATATATATATAATACCATTAAAAGTAGACAAGATTCACCAATGGATTTTATCAATAAAACAATATATATATATATGTGACATTTTAAAGTTAGGAGCCAGAAACATCATCGCCAGGGTCCCCGTTCTTTGCACAGAAGTCATGGCCAGCGAGGGAAAAAATAAAAAATAAATAAATGTAGAATATCCAATAAATCACTCATTGGTGGCTGTAAGTTTATTTATTCAACTGTAGTCATTATAGAGGGAAAAACTCCTTTTTGCAAACGATCTTTTACCGAAATGTCCAAAAAATATTCCATCATTTACTTCAACCAGCCATACTCATCGACGAAAGAACTCCAGAATCTCTCCCCTTCTCATCTCGAGACTTCCACCTTTTAAAACTAAAAAGAAAATTCTAGAACTTTCTGTAATCTCAAACCATCATCCTTTTATGTAAACAGAATTGTTGTCCAGATACGAGACTATTTTACACAGACGATAAATTTATTTAAAAAATATATTATTTAACCAATTTATAATCGACTCATAATTTCTTAGGCAGACGATTTTTATAAATGATTAATTTTAAGAGAAAAAGAAAAAAAATTAATTTATTAATGCACACATCAAAGGTTGACGGCGGAAAAATAAATAAATAGATAAAATAAAATAATGATATTTTTTGAAAGGTATGGTTTTGGAATAAATTTAATAAGATTTTCTTAAAAAGGGTTGATAAAAACATAGAAGAAATCAGTTTTATTTAGAATATTAAGAAATAAAGTTTTAACTAAGAATATTTTTAATTTAGAACCATCTTTTTAAATTTACGCATACTGGAATAAGGTTTTTTAAGGCAAATTAAGAATTTATATCGTCTGCATACAGATTAACAGATTAGATCTAGAAACAAGATTTTAATTTAATAATTTGAAGTAAGTACGGAACATTATTATAAGAAAATTAAGGTAGTATAAAGGTTAGTTTTGGCGAAAAAATTTTAAATTTGTAATATTATCCCCCCTCCCCGAAAATTTGTATGAAATTGATAGTTAAATAAAACTACAAGTTCAGACAACAGAAATATAATAATTTAGAAAAGTCAAATTTTGGAATAAAACTGTCAAAATCAGGAAGCCAAGAGATGGAAGAAAAGAAAATTAACGCAATAATTAAAAACGATGCAGAACCCTTGCCCCGTATCGATGGAATTTTAGATAAATTGAGTAGTGCTCAGTATTTTTCAACTTTGGATTTAGCCTCTCGCTACTGGCACATACCAATACATCCATCCGATACAGAAAAATTAGCATTTACAACCAATTTTGGACTTTTTGAGTGGCTCGTGCTCCCTTTTGGCATAAAAACGGGCCCTCCCATATTCAATAGAACCATTCGAAGTATCCTTAATAAATATAAAATCGACTTTGCGTGCCACTATTTTGATGATATTATAATTTTCTCTTCCTCTTTACAAGAACATTTAAACCATTTAGCTCAAATTTTTGACATTTGCAAACAAGAAAACATTAAACTTAAACTTTCTAAATATAAATTAGGCCAAAATAAAATCAATTTCTTAGGTTATGAAATCACTAATGGAACTATAACTCCAGCAAATGCCACTATTGAAACCATCAAAAATTTAAAACCTCCTTCCAATGTAAAAGAGTTACAACGATTTCTAGGTTCCATTAATGTTTACCATAAATTCATTAATAAATATGCTGAAATTAGATATCCTCTAAATCGATTACTTAAAAAAGACACAATATGGGAATGGAATTCAGAGTGCCAGGAGTCTTTTGAAAAATTAAAAAATTCTTTAATTGCAAAACCCATCCTCAAAATTTATGATCCTAAATTACCTTTACATATGTTTGTAGATGCCTCTCAGATAGCAGTAGGTGCCGTTCTAAAACAACCTGATAAAGATAATTTCTTACATCCTATTGCTTATCATTCTCGAATTTTGAAGAGTTATGAGCAAAATTATTTCATAACTGAATTAGAATGTTTAGCTATTATAGATACTCTTGACAAATTCTATCATTACTTTCATGGTGTCAAGTTTACAATTCATACGGACCACGCATCTCTAGTATGGTTAAAGAGTGTTAAAAACTTAAGAGGTAGGCTTTTTAGATGGTCGCTCAAACTTAGTATGTTTGATTATGAGATAAAATATGAAAAGGGTTCAACAAATGTCGAAGCAGACATGTTGTCACGAAATCCTGTTTGTCATTTTAATCAACATATTAGTTTATTGCTAGATAGGAAAGAAATTATAGAGATGCAAGACAAAGACAATGTTTGTGACAAAAAATATAAAAAAGAGAATGGAATTATTATAGTTCAGAAAAAGGGATTCAAAAAAATTGTTGTACCAATGTCATTAAGAAAAAAATTACTCCATATTGCTCATGATAATTTTGGACATTTAGGGATTCAAAAAATGCTTAATTTAATATCTCCCAACTATTATTGGCCTAATATGACAATAGACATTACAGAATTTGTTAAACATTGCGACACCTGTCAGAAAAATAAAAAACCAAAACAGAAAAGATTCGGCTTATTACAAGCTATGCCAGCAACAGATCAACCTTTTGAATGTCTTTCTATTGATACTGTTGGTGGATTTAACTATTACAACTCAACAAAAAATTCTTACACATAATAATAGATCATGCAACTAGATTTGTCTGGGCTTTTCCCTCCAAAAATGTTACCACTGAAACATACACTAACTGTTTAAAACAAATTTTCAATATCAAAGCACCTCAAAAAATACTTAGTGACAGGCATAAATCTTTCAGATCTCCAAGATTTAAGAAATTCCTTAGAAATCATCATGTTCAACAGCGTTTTACATCCACACATCATCCTCAGACCAATGGAAAAGTAGAGCGAGTTAATCAGACTATAGTTACCAGGCTTAAATGTAAAGTTAATTCCACTTCTTCTAAAATATTAAACGATTAAAATAAAATAGTTAAGAGGAAATTAATCTGAATTAAATTTAGGTTGGAGCATTTCCCTGAAAGAGATACAATACTGTTACAATATCACTTACTATTTGTAAGTGCATAGGAGATAATACATACAATAACAGTAAATAAGTTATAAATATAAATAAGCAAGAGATAAAAAATATAATAAAAACAATAACAATTCGTTCTCATGGAAGTTTAAATAATTACAATAACTTAATGCATAGGTTATTTTAAATAAAGTTCTTCAAATGAAAAAAGTCTTTCCATTGTGTATAAAAGTCTTTTCCAATGTTCACTGAATACAGTCTCTTTAATTAAAGATCTCCAAATCTAGTTTAATCTTTGATTTTTATGTTATGTTGGATCCAACATCTTTTAACAATCAATCAAATTTTTCTTTCAATAATATATCAATTTTTTTAATAATAAATAGCATCACTCTCAATATCAATAATAAATAATATAGAAAAATTTAAATAATAACAATAACAACAATAATAAGTGATAGTATAATAAGACTCCATATCCTAATATTTCTCAATAAGAGTATAATTAATACTAAACTTCATTATAGAAATCATAATGATAATAATAATAAAACAAGAGTATAAACAAAAGAAAATATCACAATTTGTTTATTATTGATAGGGAAAATATTGGTTGAGGATAAAAATAATTACATAGCAACTAAATAATTTTCTTATCTTCTAATAGCATAAGAAAGTATTTTTTGCTAGCCGAAAGTATAAATAAAAAAAAATCATAATAATTCCAAAATCCAAATAAAATTAAATCTAACTATTTAGAAAATGGACTCTCAACCAGTATTTCCTTACAATAATTCCTCTCTGATACTCTTTTACAAAATTGTCAAATTTGGTTATAAGTTTTCAATGCCAAATGTAGAATAATGTTTTATCTACACATGGTTTATAAACTTTAATAATAAAATACAAATAGGAATAAAAGGTGTCATTCTTAATTGAGAAATGGAAATAAAAATAGTGTGCTTTTTTGAAAAACTTTTAAATCTGTAATTTTCACAATCACTGAAAATCACATATTATGTTATAGGTTTGAGTAGAATCATCAGATTTTATAACTGCTATTACATTAATATCTGCTGAATAAATAGAATAATACAAATGTCAATAAATGAGTAAATATAGTTAGACTTAAATACACTTAAAATTAATTTATCAACATCAATTTGAAAGCCTTTACAATCAAAGTGCACACCTTATGCCTGCATAAGGAGCCCAATTTAATTTCAAAAACTCCCAAAAACAAGTAATATTCTTGTTGCGCACCAAGAACATACCTGCTAATTTTGAAAATTATGGTGATAAAATATTTAAAGAATAAGAATTAAAATTTAATCTACTGTCTTGACTTTAGTTTGATCTAGTGATTGTGATAGTATCTGAGGATTTGTTTGTTTTTTGGGTTGCTCATGAAACAGTTTAAAATCTTCTGGTGAAAAATAGGGTCTTAATTTAGAAACATGCACAATAACGGAATTCTGTCTTGTCTCATAATTAAATTTATCTATTTCATAAGTAACATCAGAAAGTTTATTTATAATTTTATATGGTCCAGAGAAAGTAGGTTCTAATTTTCGAGTGTTAGGGTATTTAAATTCTTCATAAATTACAGAGTCTTGTATTTTTAATGGGCATTCGACAAAATTTCGATCATAGAGATCATTTTTACTTTTAAGGTGAAATTCACGAGTTCGCGCTTTCGCAATTTTGAGGGCTTTGTCTACTGGTGGATAATAGTTTTGTTTTAAAGGAGATTCATAAGGCAATTGACCATAAAATAAATAGGCAGGTGGGAATCTGGTGATAGAATGGGGCGTATTGTTGTATTCTTCGATGACTTGGTTTAATAATCTAGTCCAAGGTATTTTAGAAGAAGTGGAATTAACTTTACATTTAAGCCTGGTAACTATAGTCTGATTAACTCGCTCTACTTTTCCATTGGTCTGAGGATGATGTGCGGATGTAAAACGCTGTTGAACATGATGATTTCTAAGGAATTTCTTAAATCTTGGAGATCTGAAAGATTTATGCCTGTCACTAAGTATTTTTTGAGGTGCTTTGATATTGAAATTTTGTTTTAAACAGTTAGTGTATGTTTCAGTGGTAACATTTTTGGAGGGAAAAGCCCAAACAAATCTAGTTGCATGATCTATTATTATGTGTAAGAATTTTTTTGTTGAGTTGTAATAGTTAAATCCGCCAACAGTATCAATAGAAAGACATTCAAAAGGTTGATCTGTTGCTGGCATAGCTTGTAATAAGCCGAATCTTTTCTGTTTTGGTTTTTTATTTTTCTGACAGGTGTCGCAATGTTTAACAAATTCTGTAATGTCTATTGTCATATTAGGCCAATAATAGTTGGGAGATATTAAATTAAGCATTTTTTGAATCCCTAAATGTCCAAAATTATCATGAGCAATATGGAGTAATTTTTTTCTTAATGACATTGGTACAACAATTTTTTTGAATCCCTTTTTCTGAACTATAATAATTCCATTCTCTTTTTTATATTTTTTGTCACAAACATTGTCTTTGTCTTGCATCTCTATAATTTCTTTCCTATCTAGCAATAAACTAATATGTTGATTAAAATGACAAACAGGATTTCGTGACAACATGTCTGCTTCGACATTTGTTGAACCCTTTTCATATTTTATCTCATAATCAAACATACTAAGTTTGAGCGACCATCTAAAAAGCCTACCTCTTAAGTTTTTAACACTCTTTAACCATACTAGAGATGCGTGGTCCGTATGAATTGTAAACTTGACACCATGAAAGTAATGATAGAATTTGTCAAGAGTATCTATAATAGCTAAACATTCTAATTCAGTTATGAAATAATTTTGCTCATAACTCTTCAAAATTCGAGAATGATAAGCAATAGGATGTAAGAAATTATCTTTATCAGGTTGTTTTAGAACGGCACCTACTGCTATCTTAGAAGGCATCTACAAACATATGTAAAGGTAATTTAGGATCATAAATTTTGAGGATGGGTTTTGCAATTAAAGAATTTTTTAATTTTTCAAAAGACTCCTGGCACTCTGAATTCCATTCCCATATTGTGTCTTTTTTAAGTAATCGATTTAGAGGATATCTAATTTCAGCATATTTATTAATGAATTTATGGTAAACATTAATGGAACCTAGAAATCGTTGTAACTCTTTTACATTGGAAGGAGGTTTTAAATTTTTGATGGTTTCAATATTGGCATTTGCTGGAGTTATAGTTCCATTAGTGATTTCATAACCTAAGAAATTTATTTTATTTTGGCCTAATTTACATTTAGAAAGTTTAAGTTTAATGTTTTCTTGTTTGCAAATGTCAAAAATTTGAGCTAAATGGTTTAAATGTTCTTGTAAAGAGGAAGAGAAAATTATAATATCATCAAAATAGTGGCACGCAAAGTCGATTTTATATTTATTAAGGATCCTTCGAATGGTTCTATTGAATATGGGAGGGCCCGTTTTTATGCCAAAAGGGAGCACGAGCCACTCAAAAAGTCCAAAATTGGTTGTAAATGCTAATTTTTCTGTATCGGATGGATGTATTGGTATGTGCCAGTAGCCAGTGGCTAAATCCAAAGTTGAAAAATACTGAGCACTACTCAATTTATCTAAAATTCCATCGATACGTGGCAAGGGTTCTGCATCGTTTTTAATTATTGCGTTTAATTTTCTATAGTCTATACATAATCGCGTTTTTTTACCTTCCTCTCTTTTCATAACTAGTGTAACAGGGGCAGAATAGGGGCTATTACTTTCCTTTATCAGTCCGGCTGCTAACAATGATTGAATTTGGTTTTTTATTTCTATTTCTTCTAGGGGAGATGTTCGGTAGGGCCTCAAAGATATAGGTAGGTCAGATTTTAATATAACGCGTTGTGGTTCAATATTTATCCTACCCACATCATATTTATGCTTTGCAAAAATATCACTATAAATATGAACTAATTCCCTTAAATTTACATCTTGAATTAAATTTATTTCCCCAGTTAAATCTTAATCCGAATTATCGCGAAAATTTTGAAGAGTCATGGAACCTCTATAATCAGGATGCACATTAATTTCGTGATCATATTCAACACAGTCTTCATTTTTCATAATATTTCCACAAGTAGATTGTAACTCTATATCATGATTCATTCAGTGTTTCATTATCATAATTATCTATTGCTACAGTATTACCAGTATTTAATTTCATATTTTTTTTATATTCTGAGGTTACAATTTCATTAGATTGATCCCTGTTTCGTTGTACTTGGTCCATATTTACTGTATTGAAATGAAGGGATCTCTCATTATGTATGGATATACTGTTAGTTATAATTTTCCTTCCCTGCCTTACAATACAATTTTTACATTCTATGGTTAATTTAAATTTAGAACATTCTTTTAACCCCAAAATAGCATAATCCAAATTTGTATTGCATACTAAAAAGTTAACATATTTTTTAATTTTACCCACTTTTAGAAGAACACTACATTTTTTATTTATATGTAAAAATCCTTTTGCCTGACCAATGGTAACTGAGGGTATAGTCTCAATTTTAGCATTAAGTTTTTTAACAAATTTAAGTGGCAGTATTGCAATAGTTGAGCCAGTATCTACAACACATGGTAAATTATAATTATTTGTATATCCATACACAATTAATTGCCAAACATTATGAAAATTATTTTGTGAGATATTTGGAAGAGTATAAGAGGATGGTACCTCATTCCTAAAAATACATTCTCTTTCCCAATGAAAAGCATTACTCACACCCCTATTTGTGCATATCCTACAAGGTCTTGAAGAATATGAATTTTGAATATAATTATTTTGACAAACTCTAGGTCTTTGAAACTGAGATTGTCTTTGGGGAATCCAATTCCTAGGTGTATTATTGGGCCTAACTGGCTGAATCCAGGGCCTAGTTGATTGAAAAGGTTGAAAATTTTGTCTAGCTGATGGTTGATTTATTACTTGGTTTGAAACTAGTGGGGTGGAAACTTCCACGAATTTTTTGACAACCCGGTACCATTCTGTGGTACTACTAGGGGGATTTATAATAATATTGTTTTTGAATTCTGGTTTTAAACCATCAGTTAAACCTTGTAATAGTATATTTTCACTAAGATGTAATTTCCTACCAATTTCCACTTTTTTACGAAAATAAGTTCCTAAATTGTCTACATTATCTAATTTCAGATTTGAAAAATCAGAAAAACTCGGGAAGTCCAATTCAATGAGTCTTTCTATCAAAATTTTCTTAATTTGTTCATAATCCGTACAATTTAAGCAGTCATTGATATAAATTTTTTGCGCTTCACCTTTCAAATATTGCGCAATAGAATTAAATTTCCATTCTAGATTTTTCTGTTCCCTATCACATGTTTTATCAAAATAAGTTAACCAAGACAAAATGTTCATTTCAGAACTCGGGTCAAACCGTACGAACTTAGGATCTTCCATAATTTTTTTATTCTTACTCATTAGAATAAATGAAGCACTTCTATTTTCTTTATTAAATCCTAATCGTAAGATCATTCGCAATAAATTTCAAAGTTAATGATTTCTATCAATTACATATTTTTTCAAAATTACTATATTTAGCTGCTAACTTTAACCAGAAATTTTATCTAATAAAACAGAAATTGTAAATATTATAGATATACCTTAAATTGGGATCAACTTTTAATTCTATTATTTTATAGATCATAAACAGATTCAAAAATTTTAATTATAGGTAATTTCTTACTTAAAATCACAAAATTTACTGAAAAAATTAATCATATTTATCAGTCAAAATTCTAGCAACAGCCTTGCACAGTTCCATATTTCTTACTGAATTTAAATAAATTATAAGAATCCGGGAACCAAAGCTCACTGTAACCAGAAATTCTAACAAATAAAATGAAAAACATAAATGTTAACTTAATTTTCAGCTCAAATGTCTAGTTGTAGGAACATTATCATGAAAATACTGCATTCTGAGAATAGTTCTTGATAACAAACAAATATCAATAAAATAGAAAATGTATTTTTTTAAAAAATAACTTTAGCTTCTAAATTCTTTTATACTTCATAATTATTACAAACTTGCCTTTAATCGTGCATAAAAATATCATAACTGTCTTAATAATTAACAGTAATTGTCTAAGAATATCATACTCTTCAATTTAATCCTTAAGAACAAAAATGTTTAAATCTCCAACACATAATAATGATAATAATAATACTCATAAATAGGCAAGTAAATAAAATTCACAGACAAATAATCAAATAAATAAACCTGACAAACAGAGAATAATTAATTTAAATAAATACATAAAAAGTATACAAATAATAATATTCAAAACACTACGAAAAAAAAAATCTCACCGAAATCCTATGGGTCTCAACTATCTCGAAAAAATATTTTTATTTTCACCAATTAACAAGAAATGGTCTTGTAATTATTATTATTTTTTTCTTCTTTTTCATCATAAGAGGACTACTTTTTCTCGACCAAAGCACTTTACAGAAACAATTCCTCTGTTTTTGTCACTCCAGACATCATGAGACTATGGCAGTTTTTGTTTAAGAACACATCCAATAATGACGGGCAAATTATTCAGCGATCCACAGTTTTTATTATCACTTCGCTCCATAGCAAGTTTCTTTAAAAACCAAAAAAGGCAGCGCAGGCATAAAACATCCTGTCGACTCTAGAAAAGACTGTGACATTTTAAAGTTAGGAGCCAGAAACATCATCGCCAGGGTCCCCGTTCTTTGCACAGAAGTCATGGCCAGCGAGGGAAAAAATAAAAAATAAATAAATGTAGAGTATCCAATAAATCACTCAGTGGTGGCTGTAAGTTTATTTATTCAACTGTAGTCATTATAGAGGGAAAAACTCCTTTTTGCAAACGATCTTTTACCGAAATGTCCAAAAAATATTCCATCATTTACTTCAACCAGCCATACTCATCGACGAAAGAACTCCAGAATCTCTCCCCTTCTCATCTCGAGACTTCCACCTTTTAAAACTAAAAAGAAAATTCTAGAACTTTCTGTAATCTCAAACCATCATCCTTTTATGTAAACAGAATTGTTGTCCAGATACGAGACTATTTTACACAGACGATAAATTTATTTTTTAAAAAAATATTATTTAACCAATTTATAATCGACTCATAATTTCTTAGGCAGACGATTTTTATAAATGATTAATTTTAAGAGAAAAAGAAAAAAAATGAATTTATTAATGCACACATCAAAGGTTGACGGCGGAAAAATAAATAAATAGATAAAATAAAATAATGATATTTTTTGAAAGGTATGGTTTTGGAATAAATTTAATAAGATTTTCTTAAAAAGGGTTGATAAAAACATAGAAGAAATCAGTTTTATTTGGAATATTAAGAAATAAAGTTTTAACTAAGAATATTTTTAATTTAGAACCATCTTTTTAAATTTACGCATACTGGAATAAGGTTTTTTAAGGCAAATTAAGAATTTATATCGTCTGCATACAGATTAACAGATTAGATCCAGAAACAAGATTTTAATTTAATAATTTGAAGTAAGTACGGAACATTATTATAAGAAAATTAAGGTAGTATAAAGGTTAGTTTTGGCGAAAAAATTTTAAATTTGTAATATATATATATATTGTTACAGCGTATATGGGTTTCTTTCGATCTTATGGTTAGACAACTTCAAACTCTTTGCTCTTAGAAAAGTAGAAAATAATTTATTTACAGAACTTCAGAACAACAGAGTCCTCGAAACTCACAAATATTTCTAGATATTCAAAAATAACTGCTCAAATCTATTGCACAAGTATAGCTTTAGATCCCGGAGACTCTTTATACAACGTCTCAACACTTAATAACATTCAAAATAACATAAATGAAACTCAAGCAAACTTGCTAACAAACGCCTTCTTCACTCAACGACTGACTGGTAAATAATAACCACAACAGCTCGTATCGCTCTCCTTATATAGGCTCGCAGCAGGTGCTGGAAATTTCTAGAACCATCTCGAAAAATCCACGGAACAACATTCAATGTATCAGTGGACCTAAAGGGGGGTTACCATTGAGAGGGAAGGGTTACCATCGCCAACAATCGCCAAGTTTGTCGCCAACTTGGCGATATATCGCCAAATTTGGCGACCAAAATTAGCCGCCAAAAGTGACGCCAACTTGGCGATATCTTTAATATTTCGCCAATCTGCCGTAGACATACACTGAAAAAAATAGACAAGTTTGCTTGATAACAGAGACAATGTAACAAAAACTAATATTAGTAAAGAAATGGAGCTTAATAAGAATATTTACATTATTTTACAGCACAAACACTAACTATTTACGAAATTCGTAACAATATATATACACTATATGGCCATTGATTATTGGACGCTTGCGATTTTAGACATTTTGTTAAATATCTAGAAAAACACATGAGGAATCATCTCGAAACTCTTAGTGCATAAATATAATAGTATAAGTCATAGATCTCCGTGAAGATTTTTTCCCGAAACTTTATAGGGGACCGTCAACAAATTAAAAAATAATGAATGTCTTTTGAATAACCCTGTCAAAAGTAATGTAGCAAAAGTGCTCAAATTCTAGATTATGTATGAATGCCTTATTGTAATACGCCTTGTTGTTTTTTATGCAAATAGCATACATACTCGCAGAGTAATTAAGGTTTTTATAAAAATGGCCCCAATTTTTTTCAATTTTTTTTCTTATAATTTTCAGAGTTCTTAATATAAAATAATATTTTTTTTCAGAAAGTATGACAAACAACATTGCACACAGCACCCTGTAATCAGAATTAAAAAATAATGAAAATTGTATACAAAATGAATTGGTTTACTAAATATTTTTTTTTTACTGCGCAAGCGTCAACGATATCAAACTTTCATTTGCATACTATGTTAGCTAAATGTATAGAGCAACTTTTGTGAAAGTCACAAAATCATAACTTGAAAATTCTGAAAATAATCGTCAATTGAATAAGATGAAAATCCGTTATTCTCAAAATGAAGCAAAAACAAGAGGGGTTGTATCCATATATTCATTGATTAGTGCCAATATAGAATACACAATACGGGATGTACTACAACATTTGGATAAAATCCCTCATTTTTTTGCTTCATTTTGGAAACAACGGATTTTGTCCTTTTTCTATAGACGATTACTTTCAGAATTTTCGAACTATGATTTTGAAACTTTTACAAAAGTTGCTCTATACATTTAGCTAACATAATATGCAAATGGAATTTTGATATCTTTGACGCATGCGCAGTAAAAAATTATATAGTAAACCTACTCATTTTTCATACAATTTTTATTATTTTTTAATTCTGATTACAGGGTGCTGTGTGCAATGCTGTTTGTCATATTTCCTGAAAAAAATATTATTTTATATTAAGAACTCTGAAAATTATAAGGGAAAAACTTGGAAAAATTTGGGACCATTTTTATAAAAACCTTAATTACTCTGCGAGTATGCATGCTATTTGCATAAAAATAAACACAGTATATTACAATAAGGCATTGAATCATAATCTAGAGTTTGAGCGCTTTTGCTACATTAGTTTTAACAGGGTTATTAAAAAGATATTCATTATTTTTTAATTTGTTGACGGTCCCCTATGGAGTTTCGGTAAAAAATCTTCACGGAGATATATGACGTATACTATTATATTTATACACTAAGAGTTTCGAGATGATTCCTCATGTATTTTTCTAGATATTTAGTAAAATGTCTAAAATCGCAAGTGTCCAATAATCAATCGTAAAATATTGAAAAGGAAAATAATTCTTTAAAAAATATATTTACGTCAATAATTTCATGGTTTTTGTTAAGGTTATAACCATGATTTTCATGGTTTTTACATGGTTTTCATATCATGGTTATTGTTATCGTTATAACCATGATTTTCATGGTTTTTACATGGTTATTGTTAATTTCATAATCATTCATTCTCATGAAAAATATATTACTTTTGGTGTCTTTTAGGGAATGTACTTTTATTTTTATTAAAAAAATGTTTAGTCAGCATGTAGCAAAATATTGAGAAAAAACAAGTGATTTTTGAGGAAAACGTAAATGACCCTTAAATAATTTGAGGCGAAAAATTTTATTATGAAATACTAATAGTCATGATAAAATATCTAGAACAGGTGAGACGGTTATATTAAGATCCATTAAGGCGTATAAGTTTATCTAAAAATTTACTAATATCTTCAGTAGTTTCGTAAAGATACATTTTTATTCGTAAATTTAGTATTTTAATAAAAACGACAAATGTTTGAGATTTTTTTTCTTCAGATACACATTTACTTTCGCTTTTCAAACTTTTATATTATTTTTCAAACCATGTAAAAAATCATTTAAATTACAAAACTGTATCATATTATTTGCACTATAAAAGAACAATTAACAAATGGGCCATTCCATGAAAAACAGGTAAATTGATAGTCATTTTTAAAAATTTGTTTAAATAAATATTTTTGGTATTTACTGATTGGCAACATGTCAAATTTTATGTTTTGAGTATGAATGTAAAGTTTATCTTTTATGGATTGGCAACACAACAGTTTAAAAATGGCGTTCATGTGCAAGCAAGTATGTTGCGTTTTACAATACATTTTGAGTGAGTTTTTTTAATAAAGAAAATCCAGTGAAACTTTTGAAATCAACATTTTAGGTAAGTCTAATATTCATTGTTTATATTTCACTAAACTGAAATATATAAGATAATTTCAAATAATTATTACAGCGCAAGAAAAGAACTTTGTTTCTGTGTCCCACACATGACACAAAACATGAACTTTTTCACTTAGGAGGAAAAAGGAACGCATTTATTTTGTTTAAATGGCATTTCTAAAGCAGTTTAGTGTAGTACACTTATCTTATACTGGTTAAAAATTTGGGTGAAATTTTTATTTGGAGAAAAATATCAAAACAAAATTGTCCCGCACGTGACACCTTATGAGCAGGACGATTATTCTTGTTTTCTGAATGTTAAATAGAGATTTATTATAGCATAGTTTTAGCAGCTTAATGATTATTTTGTCCTAAGAACTTATTCTATGTAACTAAAACGAAATCAAGATTTTTTTTATGATAGTTCCATTTTTTTCTTTTTTTTTGTGATGCTAATATTTTTTATTTCCATTTTTTTATAAATTTATTTTAATAAAATTTGAACACTTTGATGGTTATTTTTATTTTAAAAACATATTGTTTTCCAGCAAGAATTGATCTATTTAATTTATAGGGATTTTTCTGTACAATAAGAAGAGTCGTTTGTTTAAGAAATTGTTATTATTCTTTAGAAAAAAAAAATAATAAAACTTCTTATCTATATTCTATTTTTCCAAGTTTAATTCTATTTTAAGTTCAATTTTTCTATGAAATTAAGTAAATTTATACAAAAGCGTTTATAATTGATAAAGTTTGTAATTTATTTAGCTGAAATGGAAAGATCTAAGTATACTAGTACTAGAAGAATGAAAAGGATGAGAGAGAAAATGTCATTAGAAAATCTTAATTTCCAAAAAGAAGAAAATAAAAGGCTCAGAAACAGCAGCTTCTTTTAAGATGGGTGAATGGGTGTTGTAAAATATGACGGCATTAATTATCCTGGTGAAATTACAAGCACCCATCATGATAGTGTTGAAGTGCCTGTCATGATAAAAAGTGGTAAATTCTACAAGTGGCCACAGTATCCAGATAAAATTCTATATTCATTTAAGGATGTAGTAAAAAAGATATCAACCCCCACTGTAGCTAATAAAAGAAATTGTTTCAAATTTCTAGAAAAATTTTTAATTTTTGTTTATACATTTACTTTATTTTATGTTTAAAAATGTCAATTTGAACATTTACTTTGTACAAAAAAATGTTAAAATAAATATTTTTGTATTGTAAAATGCATAACATGCATTTTCTTTTTTGAATTCCTTTATTTTCTGATTTTTGAAAAGGTTATTTGAATGATATTTGCAAATGTCCCACACGTGACAACCGTGTCCCGCACGTGACACTATACGTTATAATTTTTTTTAGCAATTTAAAAATTTATTTTTCAAATAAGAATGCTTATTTCATGAACATTAGACCTTTACCTCTAATACATATTTTTTGTTTTGAAATTGCAAAATTAGTAGAGCAGAAATGTTATCTGGATCATACAGCAAATTACAAGTGGTTGACTTCTGATGTCCTGCACGTGACGCATGCAAATTAATTAATAACTAAATCAGTAAACCATTTAGGAAAAATCTGTACCTGCCTGAGATATTGTTATAACAAATATAAACTTAAAAAAATATGTTTATTCTTATTTCTGAAAAATCTTAAGCCCTTTAGCACAGTTTTGGTGAAATTATGATGTCTGATTGTCCCGCACGTGACAGTGGAATGGCCCAATGCGGATGATTTTGTTCCTTTAAAAAAATACAATTTCAAAAGAAAGGTCAGCAGTTCTTATCAATAAGTCATTTTATGTTTTACTAAAGTAGTTTTAAGTGCTCAAAAATAGCTTTTTAATACAAAACATTCTGTATATATTTTGTAAAATTATAACACAGTTTTGATATATTCGGGTGTAATATATATTTTATTATAGAAATTTCAAGAAATTTCTGTTTCGTTTTAATTTATTCTATTTACATATACCGGATTGAATACGTTTTATGTTTTAAAATTTTTATGTAAGAACGGAAAAAAGGAATAAACAGATTTGAACTCCATTATGTGTTTATGTTTTAAGTAATATAACATTATTGATAAAGAATTAATGTACATTTAAAAAAATGCATTTTTATAAACAAAAATCAAAAATATAATAATGTACTACAAATGAAAATTATAAATTTAAAGAAATTATTGATTAGTAAAATTATAGTTATTAAATTATTACTTAGTTTTATGAAGAATATTGTAGTTTGTGGAGGTAATTAGGAGATTGAGTTTGAGTTATTCCACCGATAAAAATACATATTTATGCAAAATAAGCAAGTAGATAATAAACAGCATTAAAATAGATAGTAGGTGACCTTTTATTTAATGAAAAATGACCTTCACCTTATTAAAAATATTATTATGAGGTAACTAAAAGATGACTACAGTTAGTATACGAAAGTAGAAGATAATTTAACGTGAATAATAATGATCAAAAATATAGTGTTATAACAGACAAAAAGGAATCGCCATGCTTTTCGGACACTTTAATATTTATGTATGTTATTTATAAAATAAGATACAATTTATTGCAACAAACATACATACATTTTTTTCAGAGGCAATTGAGGAACTTTCGAAATAAATAAAATTTGACTGTCACAATATTGTTATGAAAATCATGTAATCTTACCAGTAACGGACTAACATTCAATCCGTAACAGAAAAAGAAATAGGCATATACAAGGTACTCTTTTGAATTCGGTTAAGATATATGAAATATCAGTATTTATTTCAATGTGCTAAAAAACGCTAATTTTTATATTTGTACGCACACTGTAAAAATAAATAACTTTTTATGCAACGGTAAAAGCAAAAATTTAAATAACACAGTCGGTTAGCATTTTTCGAAATACTGAAATAAATACTGATATATCATGTACCTTAACCTAATTAAAAATATTATCTTTTTATTTACCTATTTGCCTGTCTGTTACAGATAGAGTTTTGGTCTGTTACAGGTAAGTTTTTCATAACAATATTGTGCCAGCAATCAAATCTTGTTGAAGTTGAATTTTTCTGACCTGCTTCTGACTATAAATATGTATGTTTTTGTAATAAATCGTATGTTATTTAAAAAATAATATTGATAAATATTAAGGTGCTCAAAAAGCATGGTCATTCCTGTTTGTCGGTTACAATACTATTTTTTTATCATAATTATTCCCATCAAATTATCTTATATATTTTGAAAACTTTCTAGAATATGATTTGGATTTTTC
This sequence comes from Maratus speculifer, assembly GCA_964019185.1. Classification (NCBI taxonomy): domain Eukaryota; kingdom Metazoa; phylum Arthropoda; class Arachnida; order Araneae; family Salticidae; genus Maratus; species Maratus speculifer. Next base: position 163,249,158 of record OZ025292.1, on the reverse strand, counting down.
AAAATTTTCTAAAATTTTCTAGGATGATACAAATTTTTTACTATGCTTCAAACTGTTCTATAAAGGCCGAGAATAAATTGTTTGAAGCTATGATTTTCTAGAAAAATCTAACGTGCTCGAAAATCATATAGGATGTTCTAGTGTGTTTGATAATATCTAAAATGTTCTAAAACTAATTTTAATGATCTTTAATAATTCAGAATATTCTAAAAGGCGACAAAATAATGAAGAGTTATCTAAAATGTTTCAGAATAATTGAAAGTGTTCTAAAATAATCTATATCCTAAATGTTCTAAAATGTTTTATGGTGTTCAATAATGATCTAAATTGTTCTAAAACGATCTAGAAATATCCATTATGTTCGAGAATAATTGAAAATTCTGTACAGTAATCAAATGTAAACTAGTTTGTTCGAAAATAATCAAATTTTTTTCCGAAAATGATCCAGCATGCTATAGAATGCTTGAAAACATGCGAAATTTCGATCACCAATAATATATAAATCTCAGTTTAAGGCATTTTTATCCGTCACCTTTTAGCAAGAATCAAACAAAAAAATATATAAACAAAAAGGACTACTTAAACGATAAATTCAAACGAATTCAAAAAATATTTTGTTCTTTTTTTCGTTTATTTGCATCTCATTGTTTACATAAAAAATTTACATGTTAGTATAAAAAATTATTTTTATTGCATACTAAAATGGTTTAATTCAAATTTTGGTCAAGAAAAGCTGAACGTAGAAACGAAACCGATGGAAAAAGTCCTTCCGGCAATTCCGGGAAGAAGAGATAGCTTTCATATACTTATTTATTTATTTTAAATTAAGTTATATTATTCAAATATATGAAGCTCAAATTAGTGGAACCCGATTTTGTAAGGCTGAATAATAGTTTTTGTCAATACTGAATATTAATAGAAATGTTAAGAAATTAGTCATATTTTATTCAACCTGGTTTTATTTTCAGTGGTTAAGAGGGTCGCCTAATTCCACGATATCTTGAAGTGTAAGCCATTTTAAATCAACATGATGGATAAATAAATCCAATGAGCTTGGTCCAAATCTTAATTTATGTGCACGTGCACACTCATATGGAAATTAATTAATATATACGAGTGCTGTCGCGACAAATTGATTTTTTTTTTAAATGTCACCTATATTAGAAATTCAAACTGCTATATCTCAGGCGTTTTTTTAAGATAAAGAAAAAAATACGCCGGAATTTATTATTAAGATAAATACTTTAGAAAGAACCTTTTTTCAATTTCTATATTTTTGTTTGTATATCATTATGGATTTAAAAGATTTTTTGACAAACTTAAATGGCCGCTATTTTGAAACAAGATGGCGAATGAAGTTGGGCAACGAACACGGTCAAAATATTGGTATATTCTATGTATTCACGGAGTTGTATCCAAATCAATTTATAAATATACGTGTTACCACGTGAAAAATTTCAGACCGTTTCGAAATGTCTATCATACTGGAAATTGAAAGAGCTAACTTTTTCAAGATATAGATGAAACAAAAAATGTTCTGAAATCTTTGCAAGGTCAAACACACAACAGAAGAATCTTTTTCAATTTATTATCTTTTTGCACCTAAATTTAAAATTTAATTTAAAAAAATAATATTCCACAATTTTGAAACACGAGTGCTAAATACGCGTTAAATACGCGTTTATCACGTGACGAAAATCAGATCATTTCAAAATGTGAGCAACACTAGAAATTAAAAGTGCTATAACTCAGCCTTTTTTTATGATACAGGCAAAACAAAAAATAATCTGGAATCTTTGTATCAAGGTCAAATGCATAAAAGAAAAATATTTTTCAAATTTCCACTATTTTGCATCTTATTTATATTTTAATTAAAAAATAGCCGCCATTTTGAAACAAGATAGCGAATGGAAATGGCTAAAGAACTGGGTCCAGGCCACATTACTTACTATGTACACACCAAGTTACATCCAAATCTATTCATAAATACGCGTGTTATCACGTGACAAAAATCAGATGGTTTTAAAATGTCAGCCATAAGAAAAAGTGCTGAAACTCAATCATTTTTTAAGATATAGGCAAAATAAAAAATGTTCTGGAATTGCTGTTTTAAGTTATTACACACAACATGGAACGGGTTGAAACAACATGGCGGTTGATACTGGCTAAAGAATTCGGTCGAGACATTTGTATATACTATGTACATACCAAGTTCATCCAAATCGGTTCATAAATACGTTAGTTACAGAATGACAATAATCATATATATATGCATGTCAACATTTGAATGGAGGGTGGTTTTGGGGTGTGGCGGTCATGATCCGTGAAAGTATACCAAAATATTCTGGAAGTGCTTTTTTCCGGACGGCTGCAATAGGTACCTTTATACTTTTTGTAATGAAAGATACCTAAAAGAGAAAAATGAATTACGTAAATTTGAGAAAGGATGGCCTCTTTACTTGAAAGTTTAGGAATTACCACAATACGTAGAAAATATAATTAGTAATTTGAGGCGTTCCATTATGATTTCATGAAAAAATGCAATGAATATCCAACTTCATCATCGGAAAAATAGATATGACATGCAAGTACTGAATAAATAAGGCCAAATTTTAGATATGTGCTGTATAAATGGTAAAGTTATATTACCAGTATTACAAATACTAGTAGAATTATTCATACCACTAACAGAAGTATTTATTTATATGATTCGAACGGCGACAACTCAATGAAATAATTTTTTAAACAGAATATACGTCGATTGAACTATTCAATGATTGCTTTCAAAGTACTATATATTCTTCGGTACTATACAATATGCAACGTAGAAAATTTCAAACCGGTTTTGAAAGTCCAAGAAATATATTGTCATTGAGTAGACTCACTATTTAATATACAAAATGTAACACTGAAAATCCTACAATATGTTTTGTTGTTGATTAAAAACCTCGAACTAGATCAAAGTTGCACTCACATTCAGGGCTACAAAGAGAAATTATTCAGGAGTTACAACATCTACTCCATAACCGTAATTAACTGATCAATGCTCTTTCTAACTTCTCGAAAACGAATGATTGCTGACAATTATGAAATTGTCATTTAAGCTGATACAAGACCAGCCAATGGTCAGAAACAAAGATTTAATGCATGTTAAGTGAATAAAGTTGCAATAGTAACTGTAGATAACGAATGCAACTATCGTAATTTCGTTATTCAATGCCAAAGAAATGAGCGGCAACGTATTGCTGGAACACTTTGCATAGGGAAACTGGTCCTCATGCCATTAAGTATGCTATATATTCTAACCCACACAATGCGTGTATTGCAACTATAGTTAAAAAAAATAATAATTGCTTAACACCACCATTTCATTTTCATCTGTAATGAAACATTTATTTTTATACAGCATTTGTATTGCTTTACTGGATTGGTCATTAATGCAAACAAAAATGAACTATTCATTGTTATTCTATAAATTTTAGATCCTATAATACAATTGAGAAAAATGGATGTAAAACTAATAGTTTAAAGAAATACTAACAGGATTTTTTTTCACATAACAATAATTTAAAAAAATATAGTGTTTAAGAATAAAGTTTAAATAATAAGCTTTCATCATTCAGTTATAAGTTATCTTAAATTCGTTGTTAAAAAAATTGTGAAGATATTTGCACCACGTTTATTGAAACATAGCAATTCAAGAAGGTGCTTTATCCAAAATAAATACACTGATTTTAACACTTTAAACAGCTAATTCTTAAAAGAATTTCTATTTTTGCTTAAATTTCTTCAGAGTGAATTGGAATTAAAAAATGTATTTCGCATTGTTTTTCATCAATTTTATTGTAATAATTATTTCTTAAATATATATATTTAGAAGTATTCTTTTTAAGCCATAACCATACATTATTTCGCCTATCGAAACTTAAATTGTAAAAAAAAAGATATAAATATAACTGTAGGATAAACAATAGATAATTTTTTTAAAAGTTTCAAAAAGTTTTCTTAATCACACTGAATAGTTTAAATCCCCGAGCTTTAATGAATATGGATTTTTCAGAAAAACCATTCAACATAATTATTTACACGACGGAACTCTAATATTTTATAGAGGATAGAAGAAGTACAAGTACAATATAACGGTTTTATTTCCTATGACTTATTTGGATAAAAGACCAACATAAATTATTTATTTTTAAATGTTAATTAGGGTAGCTTGAGGTGAGATGATGTGTTGTTCAAGATGCCATATCAGGAAAATCTCATAAGAGAAGGTGCTGTAGGGAAATGTCGTGCCTCTCGATTGTAAGCAAGAAGGCTCCCTATTGATGTTTTAATTTTGGTTTGCATTATTTTTACACATTTTTTCGCGGTGATTTTTTATTTCTATTTCGTCTTAACACTTGCGGTAAGTTTGCAAAATGTTTTACGTGGCATCTTCATTTACTTATATAAGTCTTAGTTTACATACCAGAGCAATAAATATGACGCTTTTAAAGAATTCTGGTACCTGCCCTTCCTGCAAAGCATAAATGACCGACGGATCTCACTTCAACTTACCCATATTTTGGGGTAAGATGCAGAAATGCATTTGTTTATGAAGAAAAAAAAGCATGCTTTCTATAATATCTGTAAAATGAAAAATGTTTTTAAAACATAAAAATTTAAAAAGGAGACATTAACAAGAAATCAATGAATTACAAATAAATCAATGATTTTAAAAATAATTAACTCAAAAACTGCAACATCTTCACCTACATAACCTACCAAAAAACATTTTAAGTGATATGTGTTAACACAAATCGTGTACTTAACGATGGAATTAATATAATTTCTCTTACATGAAATATATTTGTAAGAATACATGTTTTCTTCTTTATTGTAACGATGAAAAAAAATTTGATAACCAGTCTGCAAAAGTTATATTACTTTTACCATATACGTAATTAATTTATTTTCAATAAAATTAATGCCGTATAATTATTGTGTTTTCATAGCTTTCATAGCAATTTTTCCTATAAGTTGAGCTTTATATTAATGACTTTGTAATACTATTTTATTCTTTCATTTTTTTAACAATAAAAATTAGATTAACTTGCGCATACAATAAATTTTACAAGCTTCATTTACATATTTATGGTAATATTTATGAAAAACAACATAGCAACAATTTATTTTAAAACAAAGATTTCTAGATTCTATTGAAAATAAAATATTTTAAGAAATAAAAATGAGCCATATTTATATTCTTACGCTTTGTAAAATTAATTTAGTATATGTAAAAGACAGATAACATCCAATCACATCTTATTTAATTCAGTTTTATTGATTAAAATATAAACTTTACATTTATTTATAAGATTCTATTTTTTACTTCTTAAACTTTCTAAAAGATGCCAAAATGTTTCCTCAACAAAAGAAGAAATCAAAAGTTAATCTCATAATACCTCTTGACTTTAACACATGTCAAAGTGTTAATACTGGAAATTTACTACGCTTACTTAATAACAGTGATTCCCCAGAGCATGTTTCTCTTACACTAAGTCATGGTACAGCAGTTACCTGCAGTTTATAAAGCAGAGAAAGCTACTGCTTCAATGATCGTTAGTAAATTTTTTTTTTAAAGAGTACTGAAAGTTCTGTTTTTGGACAATATATTTCTATAATATATCTCAGGATAATATTAATTGCTAAAACTTACGGAAGATTTCATTTTAAAAATATGTGATAGTTATTATTGTTTACTGGTGCTTGGAAAACAATCAATCTGCTTATAATGAAGTGCCTAGTGTTTTTATTCGTTAAATGCTTCCTTGTAGTTTTTAATTCTTGCAATAGTATTTTCCGTCTCTAAGAAATTTTCATAATTATTTAGCTAGACACTTTTTTATCAATATGAATAAAGTAAAAGATTTTTTATCTAGTAGAAAAAACGTATAGTGCATGGCAGTTACATGTTCTTTAAATAAAATTAAATCAGAAATCACATTTCAAGCAGAAAATAAGCAATTAATAAGATTAAAAAATTATTAAGAAAGCTTTTATAAATAGGTTGTCACTATTTCACAATATCTGACCTAATAGTTATTATTTTGTAATTTTATTTCTTAGCAGTATTTTGATTCATACAGGTTTATGAAAAAAATAAAACACATCAGTCGCTCTCCGCCTTAAATACATGCCCAGAAAACGTACTGTTATACATTATTTAAATCAGTTTCATTGATTAAAATATAATAACCTTTACAGTTATTACATAAGCTTGTATTTTGTACATCTTAAACCTTCTAAAAGCTGCCAAAATGTTTTCTTAACAAAAGAGAAAATCGAAAGGTAATGTTATAATACTTGTTGACATTAACACTTGTCAAAGTGTTATCACTGAAAATTTACTCCGCTTACATAACGACAATTCCCCAGAGAATGATTTCTCTTACACTAAATAGCAGCACCACAGTTACTATCAGTTTATAAAGCAGAGAAAATTCCTGCTTCACCGATTTCTAGTAA
>OZ025292.1:163177548-163242548 GCA_964019185.1 Maratus speculifer | reverse complement strand
TTTTGACAAAATTAGACTTTCTTTTCGTGATTCTTTGACGAAATTCATGTTTTTCCAGCGATTCATTGATGAGATTAGCATTTCTGTTCGCAATCTTTTGTAGAAATTTGCGTTTTTTTTTTCGTTATTGTATTAAAAAAATAATTGTTATTTTTTGAAAAAATTCGTAGGTTTTTTGCGCTTTTTTGGCGAAATCGGCGATTTTTCATGCGAATGATTAATGAAATTGACTTTTTTCGCGACTTTTTATCGAAATTCACGATGTTTTTAGTTCCGAATTTTCAGACTAGACCGGGTTTTTTTTCTTAAATTTTCGGAACCAAATACCTAATAAATGTATTTTTAAAAAGTTAGGCGTCAAATTTGACGACCGAGAGTAATTTTGTAGTCGTCTAATTCAATTTTTGAGTTGCATTTGATGACTAACGACCGCTAATTTCGAACACTGTTATCAATTAACTACCAGTGTAATTTATGTATGTGTTGGGGATAAGAAAATGTTAGCTAAATAGAAGCATAAATTGAAGTGTCATTTCTGAACAGTGGCGGCAACTTAGTTGGGCCCATGTGGTGCAAGCCCACAGAATAATTTTGATATCTCTATCCACCCATTATTAATTGATCCCACCCAATATTTATGCATTTGTTCAAAAATTTTTTGAGCGCACTCAATATTTTACAAACGTTGACGCCACTGTTTCTGATGGTTTAACCTATTTTCTTTTATTTATCATTAATTAATTTTTTAAACGTAAATTGGACTTATTAACAAATTAATTTTCTAATATCTTTTATAGATTATCAAACATAATATCATTATTATTATTTAAATTCTGATAGATAAAGTGAAGTCTTTATTTTGAAAACTTCAGAAATATGAATATTTTTTGGCTCTGAAATTACAGATAAATATTTATCTGTATTTCCTTAATAACAAATATTTTATCCCAATTTTCAACTGAAAAATATATTGCATTACTTAAAACCTTCATTTAACAAACCGATTTCATATTATATTTCTTCGGATATCTATAAAGCATGGAATTTCCTATTTTACCATGCATTCTTAGTTGGGTGACAATGAGAGTATTTTAACATAAATGCAAACAATGCTCCCTAGCAGGAATCACCGTTCCAACTTTCCATCAATTACGAGATTACTATTTTAGACTCACGATAAGTTTAGCCCCCCCCCCCTTTCCAACCAGTTTTACCAGCTGAGAATGTTTCACGGGAATTTCACGGAAATCACTGAAGGAGAGAAAGAGAGAAAAAAAAGAGTAAGGTGTTACGAACAAATTTGTTCGTATGTGTAATAGAATATATATATATATATATATATATATATATATATATATATATATATATATATATATATATATATATATTAGTTTGGGATTTTTAAGATCGTTGATAAAAATATCTTATATTTTAAATAAAGACATTAGTTCTTTTTGGCTTTTAAAATTGTCTAAAATCTTAGTTACTAAAAATGCATTTCAAGAAATCAACAAATATATTTCCCGTCATTGATTAAATGAAAAAAAGGTGCATATTGTATTTTTTATGCACATAAAGATTTCATAAAATTTTCAAAGACTATTAAATGGAGGTTTAACTGAAAAGTAGTTTTATTTATAACAATAAGAAAATAAATATTTGTAAAATGGTGTGTTATTAATAAAAATACAGAATTTTAATATTTTTACAATGTTATAAAATAATACAGTGGTTTTACAGTATTTTTTAATCCCGCATCAAGTGGTAAATCTCCAAACATCTGTAACTCGTACCGTCGTATAAGAATTTCTTAAGTAACGGATTTAATTATTCGTTAATAAATACTCGCCAAAATGTACCTAATCATTTTAAAACGGGTTTATTGATTGGTTGTATTTATGACGGCCAATTATCAACATGAGGAACATATCAAGGGAGGGAGGGTTTCCCAGAATGAAGGTCTTTCTAAAGGAACCTAACCCTTATTTACGCAAGAAAATCCAAGATTCGAAGAAAACCCCGGAAAACCCCAAAGAATTAGGCCGACGGGCGCGATTGGCAAACTCAGCACATCCCTTTTACCAGATTCAAGAGCAGAATCTCTTGACCGCTGGTGGGGCCCAGTAATGAAACTGCAACAATGAAATATTTCAAATGGTGAAAATTAGGAAAGAAAAAACTTAAGAAAAGACTAAGCAAAATTTATATATTTTTTTCATAAATTCATATAATAAGAGCACCTTTTACCAAGCGTAAAAAGAAAAAAAATCGATAGAAATTTCTGTAAAAAAAAGTAAGAGCGAGAGAGAGTAAGAAGTTTCATTTTTGAAAGGATTTACTTAGATTTTATTCGTCAATCCTGAAAAAAAAATCAAGGAACACATCAAGGGAGGAGAGTTGCCCTCCGAAGGGTCTTTCTAAAGGAACCTAGCCCGTATTTACGCAAGTAAGTTTAAGATTCGAAGAAAACCGTGGAAAACTCCGAACGATTAGGCCGACGGGTACGATTTCGTACAAACTCATCACCTCCCATCTACCAACTTCGAAAGCAGAATCTATTGGCCGCTGCTGGGGTTCACACTGAAACTGCAACAATCAAATATTTCAAAGAGTAAAAATTAGGTTTTGTTTGGTTTATTTTTGTCGTCTGATTATCTACACTAGGGATATAGGATCATGGGGAGTGCCCTTCGTGGGGTCTTTCTAAGAGAACCTAACCCGTATTTACGCAAGGTTCGGAGAAAACCACGAAAACTCCGAACGGTTAGGCCGACAGCCGCGATTGGGTTCGAACCCAGCACCTGCCGTTTACCAGTTGAGAGGTCAGAACCTCTCGGCCACTGGTGGGGCAGTAAAAATTAGGAAAGAAAAGACTGAGGAAATATATATTTTTTTCATAAATTCATTAAATAAGAGCACCAAGAGAAAAAAATCGCTTAAAATTTCTGTAAAAAAAAGTAAGAGAGAGAAAGAGCAAAAAAGTTTTATTTTTGAAAGGATTCATTTAGTCTTTATTTGTCAATCATTAAAAAAATTCATAATTTTAAAGAAACTATGTGCTTTAATCTCTTGCTATTTTAATCTCTGGAAATAATATTTTTGCAAACTAAAATAAAATTTTATAGGGGACATCATCAGAAACGTTTTGCATCATTCATTGTGTGTCAAAATATATAGTTCATAATCAATTTTCTAACTACAGAACGATTTTAATGGATTTTAAGTATTAAAAGCTAAAAGGATATTTTTATCATTTAAAAATACAATTTCATTTAAAAAATTTTAAATTCGAAGACATTTATGTTATAACAAATTATTATTGTTAATTTATTTAGAGTTATTAATTTATATTTATGTCGAATGTATGCAAAAGGCACAAAAATGAGGACATTTCCTAGTTTTAAGTTTCAAAAGCGGAATAAAAATGAATGTATACCTTAGGAACCTTAACTCCTCATTGACCCTACAGCATAACGGTCAAAGCGCGCGTCCAGAATACCAAGGTACTCGGGTTCAAATCCAAGAGGAAAAATGAAGGTAAGAAATTTGTTACTGAATTATCTCTGTGTATGTAAATCCGTCTGATAAATAGAAAAAAAGCATTCGCGCTTTCTTCTAAAAAAATTTAAATTAAATCATAAATTTTTTTAACATATTAGTGACCTTGAAGTTTCCCAAAGTCCTCCTATATCACTTCCTCAAATCTTCCCCAGAACCTCCCGGGGAGGACCATAAGGGAGGTCCTGGGGAGCGTGCCAGGATGCTGTAAGCGGATATTTTCGGTTCCTGGGGACCTCCTGGTGACAATTTACTGCATCCTCAGGGATGCCTGGGGGATGACGGTCCTGGGATGAAAATCCTCTCCAGGACAACCTGGGGGAGGGAGGGGGCAAGTGTGCTATATGGGTATTGAGCACCAAAATTTGGTGCAAATTAAGACAAGATATTTAACAGTGTATTCCTCTAATTTAATAATGTAATTGATTCTCATATTAACAACCACAATTTTTACTTAGAAATATAACGCTTTAATTAAAAAAAGTAATGTTTCTAAAACTCCTGTATTAATTTTATAAAACAATTCCTTAAACGAAAATCTCAATTTTAATTTCATGTAAATTATTTTACTAGAGAAAGAATTTCTTCTTTATTCATTTAATTTTGTATTTTTTGATTCTTTAATACAATACTTATACTTAGAAATTCTAATTAAAAATTATGCAAATATTCTTCTATCTTGATCATTTATCTCAAGCATGAAACATTCTGTAGTTTTTTTTTCAAAGTATTTATTTAAGAAAATACGTCTACAAATATTAAAGAATTTTGGATAATTTTGCACGTTCTAATAAATATGTGCTTATTTAAGATAAAAAGTTTTTTTGGTATACTGTTAGAATTTTCATGCCTACAAAAATTAATACATTGTTGCATAAGATAAGAATTTTTTATTAAAAAAATATTTTAACGAATCGTAATGACCACTTCAAAAATGATTTTTTTTTAACTAATTGCAAGATTAATTATGAGCTGAAATTTTTGTCCACATTGAAAAAAAATCTGTTTTTTAAAAAAATCGATTGTTTAACAACATTGTTGGCGTTCTTATATAGGAGAAAATTGATAATCTTTAAATCAGAGCTAAATTTTCACGATATTTTTAAGTGTACTAATTCTTATATACAAAAGGAAACCATTTATTAGTCACATGTAACTCGCCTCTCAATAAATTAAATAGTTCAATTATTCGGTAACAGTGAGCCTAGAGAAAAGAAAACTATAAATCAATCTATAAATCAAAGCAAAATGTTTGAAATTTTTCCATTAATTAATAAAAATCAGTATAACATCATTTTTATGATGATTTAACATCATTTTTAACGTGGCTTACGTAATAAGGGTAACATTTTACGTACATCATGGATTAAACATTAATATTCCTGGACAAATAAATTGTGAATACCACAAGGTATGTCGCAGTTAGGTATGTCGCATATGTATCTATTCTCGATTGAAAGCAACAACTATATTTCGAATGGTTAATAAATAATTTAGAAGTAATTAAAAAGAAATATAGTTAACCCTTTTGGGTCCAATTTTTTTTCAATTTTTAGAAAAAATACTTGTACGTTAATAACATAAACACTAACTATCGAAATTGATTAATTAGTGTTTAACAAATATTTGATTGTCTGAAAAATAGTAAATGTTGTTCTTTTGCATACTATTCAATTAATGCATACTATTCAATTATCTATCAATATGACAATAGCCTAAGAAATAATTCTTAAAGATGTTTAGAAAATATTGTATTACAATTAATATTTAACTTATATTACAATTTTCTAATACTTCTTGTGCTTTATTACACATTATTCTTTCAGGAAAGTAACTTCTATTTAAAATTTTAAAAGTGAAATATATATTTAAAATAAAAGAATCGCAAACGACGCAAACAGAATAAAGAAAGTAATAATAATAATAACTATTTTCTAAATCGCTAAACGTAAATGAAATCAAATGGTAAATGCATAGACATTTAATAACATTACTACATGTAAATAATAGAAAAAGTATAACTTAAAACAAAATAATACTCCTTTAAAAGACATCTACTATTAAAGGTACACTAGACCCGAAAGGTTTAAACCACAATTAAATATTAATGATATAATGCATGGTTAATATTATATTTTTTCCTTTATAACGACCGGGTATAGATTTTCAATTTTAAAAGAAAGTAACAACATTAAAGCGAAAATTATTTGTGAATAAACAGATTATGAAAACAGGAAGATAATATACAGTGGCGGTCAAAAGTTTCCGGCCAGCAAAAATTTTTTAGTTAATTTGGAATTATGCAAATATGAAAAGGAATTTCAAAGCGATAGCTTATAGATTTTATTTACATGATAATTAGGGAATTATTTATGGAATAACATATAAATATCAATGAAATTAATTGATAAAATTAAATACAAAGGAAAACGCATGTTCTCAAAAGTTTCCGGCCACTTTCACAAGTTTGGTAAAATGGTATTGTAATAGAAAATAACTGAGATCAACAACATTTACAATTAGTATTTTATAGAAATACCATTATTAATAAGTACTGCGGCGCAGCAATATGTCATCCATGCAATCAACGGTTAAAGATCGTCTATGGTACGTTTTTTCACACTTCTTGCAATTTCTTGAAAATTTCGAATAAGCTGGAATATTTATAGTTCCACACACGTGTGCCAACTACTTTCCGAATATTTTTCATAGGATGCATGTCGGGCATATCGGCGCATGTCGGGCAAATCCATTTCAAAAGCACACTGTAAAAAAAAGGGTCGATCTACTAAAAAAACTTTAGTGATCCTTGTAATTACTAAAAAATTTTTAGTAATCGTAGTCGGTTACTAGAAAATCTGTAAGAATTACTAGAAAAAAGTTAGCAATGGATAGAGTTAATAGTTTTACATTTTTAATAGCTATTACTAAAACTCACTCGGTGTGGCCTTGATAGCATAGTGGTTATAGTAATGGACTCCAGGCTAAAAGGTCCCGGGTTCGATATCGGACACAGCCAAATACGACCCGAATGTATGTAGTGTAAGTACTCGTTAATAAAAAGATTATGAAAATCCTGCCAGAGCAGGTAGGAATGTTTACTGCTGCCATCTATTGCGGTTTTGCCGAAAATATATCGCTTTAGAAGTTTGGATGCAGCGCGAAGGAAGCTCCTGTCATTCGGGCGCGCGTAAAGGTTAATAAAATAATTTTGGCGCTATTACTAAAATTTTCTTGGTGGCTCATACTAAAAATTTTTAAGTTAGTTATACAAAAAATTCTTTTGTTCAGTTTACAAAAGAAATAATTGTTTCACTTGCAAAAAAAAGTTTGTAATGTTTACTAAAAAATTCTGTGGAATACAAATTTACTAAAGAATTTTTAGTAACCTCTTGAATTTCTTTTTACAGTGCAGAATTTTTTTGTGAAAAAGTCATTGCTTGTTGAGCTTGCATGCATTTTTTAAATAGTTATCATGTAAAAACAAATAGTTGCGACCACGATTTTTCCACTAATAAGGCAGCAAATAACCTTGCAATATATCTTTATACAATGCGTCATTCATCTGTCCGCTGATTTCAAATTGCAGACCTACATTTTTTGAAAAAAATACTTCCCATAGCATAACGTGCCCTCCGCCATGCTTCATTGTAGAAATAACATCTGTCAAATTATATCTTTTGTTGTTAGTTCATTGTACGTAACATCTGCCATCACTCCCAAAAAAGTTTGAAATTCGATTGATGGAAAAATAGTACTTTTGTCCAGTTCTCAATTGACCAGATTTTGTGTTCCTTGGAAAACGCCATTCGAGAATGTAGACATTTTTCTACCCGCGAAAATTTTTAACACTGACCTTTCCATAAAGTTCAACATCATGTCAGCATCTTGACACGGTAGATCGAGTTATTTCCGCAATATTTTCATTCGGTAAATCGCGGGATATTGCAACGGCATTTTTATGAGGCTCATCATCTCCTGATAATTTTGTGCTCAAGAATGGTCAGTTTTCGGGGTTTTGCGGAAGTCAGGAAGTCCTAAAGTCCATGACCATCTTTATATAAATTTTAAATATTGTTCGTAGTCGATTTTTTTTCGATTGATAACATTTCCACTATATCGCGAGGAGATTTGTCATTTAGCGACAAACTAATCACTTATTTAAGAACAAAAAATGTTAAACTTTTCATTTTTTAATTTAAACTACCCAATTCACGTTGATTAATTCATAAACAAGACCCAATAACACTTTACGATAGAAAAAAATTAAGGAATGATGAGTGGCCGTAAACTTTTGCACAGGCAAATTTCAAATTCTGCCCCTTTGCATGATGTGACTTCAGTATCCAGTCAAAATTATCACGTGGTCAGAGATCATTCACAAATTCCTAACTTTTGAAGCAATTGTGTTTCTTCGTTCCTGAAACTTTCTGGTAAATAAATAAAAGAAACTAAGTGGCCGGAAACTTTCGACCGCCACTGTATATGCATTTGCGGAAATTTTTTGGCCTGCATTGTATTATCGGATTTATTCACATTGTTTGTTAACCCTCTTACCTCCGTGAACTCATATATCTGCATAATAAAATGTAGGATTTCGTGCAGAAGAAGGTTTATTTAAATTAATATATTCTAGAAATATAATGCCTTAAACTCATTTTTAAATAATGTAGAAAAAAATTATAGCACTTTTTAATTACAAAGAAATAAAGTTACATTTTGCTCTTTTGCTTGTCAGTCCGGGTTTAAGAATAAATAATACATAAAACGATAAAATTAATTTAAAAATAATTATCCAAACTATTAACTGAAACAATTAAATGAAAATCTTCCAAGGATGAAAAAGTCTGAATCATGATTCAAACCCGGGTTCGATTGGCTTAAACCGCCAAAATTCTGCCATTCTTCCAGATGTTCTAATCAAGAAGGTTATCCGGGTGAATTAAATGCGCCAGTTTCGCCCGGGATGGTTCAGGTGAACAGATTATTGGCAGCTTCAGCCAAGAAATTCCAGGTTTGAATCCCAATATTTTTGGCCATTTGGAAAATTTACATCTCGTAAAACCATAAATTACAGAGACTGCGCACTATTATTTATATTTTTAAATAAAATAAAATAAGCAAGTTTTATTTTAAAATTTAAGTCGCTTCATTTATTTCATTTATTTTATATATATATTGCATACGTAGTCATTAACATTGTGTCTTCTCAGTTCATTCGACAAAATGTCTTTTAGCTTATAACCAATTAACTAAAATTTAATTAAAATTCGAAACAAACTGGGCATTTTTATTTCTTCTCACACAAATGAAGTGAAACAAATTTTGATAATTTGGTTAATTTAATAACGCAAGCATAATTAAATTAGAAATATGCATTCTTATTTAATCTTCCAAAACAAACAATAATGAAACAGATTAGTAATTCTTTTCTGGAATTAATAATATTGATTTTGAAAAGAGGTGATAGCTAATATATGTTCCAGAGATGTGTATTTTGTTATATATGTATATTCAGTGAATTCAATTAGCTTGCAACATTTTCTTTATCATGCATTGAGTTTATTACGAATTAAATTCATTGCTTTTTAAAAGAGGAAATATAAATAGATAACGTTGAATATTATAAATAAATAACTATGAAATTTCATTGCTTATGTTGGGAAAATAATAATTTTTATTTAATCATTACAAATTCCAATTTGAAATTAAATGTCTAAAGTTGAACATGTCCAAAGCTCATGAATTAAATCTAATATACAAAAACTAAAATTTGCTTGTCTGTCATTCTATACAAATCCATTTTATACACATGTTAAAATTTTAAACTACCTTGTCCTGTTTATGGAATTCCGTAAAATTTCCTTTTAAATTGTAATACTTATTATGATTGAAAATCCGATTAACTTTTACTCACCCTTTAAAATAAAATTGAAGGTAAAAAAAATTCAAGCGTGTAAAAAATTTGCTCAAAAAAGTGTAAAGAAATCTATCCTTATATTTCTTTTAAATAATGGGAAATACATCTGTTCTTTTCACATGATTCCATTTCCAGAGAACATTTGTACATATTCTATATGAAATAAAAATTATCCATATTAATTTTTTCAAAAGCTTTCTTTTGTGACTTACTGGAAAAAGAACATCAGTAACAATACACTTACGCCAATATTCAATGTTAAAATTCGGAAAATTTAGATCTTGTTAATATCTATCAAATATATAGTTACTGTGCATCTGAACGAATATTTTGAGAGTCGAAAAAATAGTTTCGGGTAATTAAAATTAGTGATATTAAATAGGCTTTTTTACATTATTACATACTAAGAGCACACCAAATTTCAAGACTCTATCTCAATTTCTTTGATAGATGGATCGTTTACAAATGGACAGACGCAAATTTGTTTTTCTAAAACTACTTTTTCAGGAATCTCCAGAATCTGGAACATGTAAATCCATCAAAAGAATTTCGAATCTCAAAACGATTGCAACGATATACCATACTTCTTATGATGGGCAAGTAATAAGAAATATTTCTTAACCCATTTTCGGCCACAGGTTCGTACACGAAACATTTCGATAAATCTTTTTTGTTAACACTGTGGCACATATTTGTCACGAATTTTATTTTTCTGCTATTTTTTAAGGTTTCTGAAGACATCCATAAAATATCAGTAATTCAATTGGAGTAAACACTTTCTCGTGAATAATTTTCAAAATACGCTAGTTTTTTAATTTGAAATGCCTATTGACAAATTCGACTTTTTAAAAATGTATAATTATTCCAATTGAAATGAATTATATGTTTTTATAATAGATTAAAGTTGCAAGTTCTGTAAATGAAATGATAACAAAACAAATGTCATAAAAAACTTAAAACTTTTAATCTAATTTAATGGTTCGTTAACGAACCATTGGCCGAATGCATGAAAAATAGGCAAAAAATGAAAATCCTCATTTAATTGCAAGGTTTCAGAATTTATTGTAAATTTAGTGTGATTTTTTAAAAATTTACTTAATAGATGGCACCACACGACGGTTAACTATGATTTGACTTTCACGGTCTGTGAATTGAGAAATACACGTGCACTGAAAATAATTGTGATTTATAGAATTTGTGTCCCGTTCCATAATTTGCAGTTACAAGCAAGTTATTTATGCTAATTTTCTTATGATTTTTTTCATAGTATAAGTTTATGTGTAAAGAGTAATAGTATTTGAAATTTTGCTTACATGCTGAGTTAAGATTTATTATTTTTTTAGATGGCTTCAAGACGACGAGTTAAGCCTTTGATAACTAAGGAAGCTCTGGCGGTTATGTTTGAGGAATCTGATGATAGTGATTCTGATGATGTAGTTGATGCTGTGTATATTCCTCCTGATGTATATACTGTCACCGATGAAGCAGATGTGGATGATAATGCTCTAGCTGAGCAACCATTACAAAAAGATATTGCAGGTAATTTTGAATTGCTTACAAAAACTGATATAGCAAATTATATGAGGAATCATATAATTTGCTATATCAGTTTTAGAAAAATTAATAATAGTAATAATAGTAGTATATATAAATAGTAATAATATTTAGAAAAATTAAATGAGGAATCTGAAAATGATGAAAGTAAAGATGTTCATATGCCTTAAAAAAAGAAAATAAAAATGAATAAAGAAGGTAAACAAATAATAATGAACAATAAGTGTATCAAAAAGAGAACTGAAGATAAGAAGCAAATGAAAAAAAAAATATTGCCTAAATAGGAAAAAAATATCCAACGTATTCTACTTCACCATCATCAGAAGAAGAAGAGCAATCTGAAATGCTTATTCAAAAACTTGATGGCAAATCACAAATAGAACTGTTTGAGATGCATTTGGATGAAGAAATTCTTACTGAAATAGTTGCTTTTTCAAAAAAATATGCTTATGACAACAATCGTCAGGATTTTCAGTTTTCTGTAACCGATTTGAAAAGATTTTAGGTATACTAATTCTTTCTGGATACCATACACTTTCTCAAGTAGACATGTACTGGTCGTTAGATGAGGATAAAGGAGTGCCGATAATTCGGAAAATCTTGAGTAGAAACAAATTTAAAAACATTTAAAAAAATCTCCATTTGTCTGATAACTCTTGCTTTGACAAAACAGGCAAATTTGCTAAATTACGCCCATTCTTTAAGCGTACAAATCAGAAGTATCTACAATTTGGAATATTTGTCCACCATTTGTCAATTGACGAAGAGATGGTGCCTTATTTTGGAAGGCATTCATAAAAAAATGTTATAAAAGGGAAGCCAGTAAGGTTTGGATTCAAACTTTGGTATTTGTGCTCATCTCATGGGTACCTTTCCCAGTTCATTCCGTATGGAGGTGCTAAGACTAATAGTGATAGACAAATTATGCCATTAGGAACAAGTGCTATTCTGAAGTTACTTAGTGTTGTTCCAAAACCTCAAATGCACAAGATTTATTTTGATAACTTTTTTTCTTCCTACGGTTTATCCGAAATTTTGAAAGAAAAGGGGTTTTTTTTGCATCTGGAACAACTTGCGAAAATCGCCTAGCTGGTTGTTTATTGAATGACTCCAAAAATATGAAAAAAAAAACCTCGTGTTTCCTACGATTTTGCATTCAACAAGGATGCCGAAACATACGCTACCGAATGGAACGATAATGCTGTGGTAACGATTGTAACTAATAACGGGAAAATTTGCCCCTTGTGAATGCCAAACGATACAGTCGCAAAGAAAGAAAGGAAGTTGTGATTTCACAACCGAACGTTATTTCGGATTACAAGAAGCATATGGGAGGTGTTGACCTATACGACAATGCCATAGCTAATTACCGCATAAATATTCAAAGTAAGAAATGGTGGTGGCCATTATTTACAAATATTCATAGCGTTATAGTAAATTCATGGAAACTGCACAGAAAATCTACTAACACAAAAATGGCACTTACAGACTTTAGATCTTATATAGCGATTGCCCTACTAAAATCTGAATGCAAGAGCAATCTATCTGGTGAAAACATGGTGGATACATTACAAATGACACATTCTAATAAAGGTCGCCCATCATCCAGAGCTCTACCAATAAAAATACGGACTGATAGTATTGGACATACCATAAGTGAAAGTGAAAACAAAAGCCCGTAGACGATGTAAAGTGTACAAAAACAACACGATTTACTTGTGCCACAAATGTCAAATCCATTTGCATCCAAAATGTTTCGAAATTTTTCATAAGTAATGTAAAAATTTGACTATAATGCAATGGTTGAACCAATGTGACTTGTTCATTCATTCGGCAAATGGTGCGTATACGCAACATATTATTTCTTAAATAAAATATTATTTTCCATGCACGAATCTTTTTTTGTGTCTTAATGTATGTAATTTAAGGATATTTCAATGAAAATAAAACTACATTTTATAAAATTTCTGTGCTTGGCCTTAAATGGGTTAAAGCAATAATTAAAATGAATATAATTTATTTTCATTTTATGAGAAGAATACTTCATGAGAAGAATACTTCAACGAATACTTCGTTTGACCTTTCTTCTTAATTTTTGTTTCTGTAACGTGTGGTATAACTTCCTTGTATCGTGAGATTTAACTTTAAATCTCTATTTTAAGTATACGACATGAACGACATGAAAATCTGTTTTATGAAGTTTTGAAATATTCAGACTATACCAGATTTAAATACTTAAACAGAGTATTTGTGATAAAGGATATTTGCTTAGAAATATAATCAGTGATATTCTTTCCTTCAGGGAGTAAAAAGGACGATGATGTATTATACATAAATATTTAAATTTGCCCTCGACAACTTTCAAACCGATGATAAATAGGTATGTCAGCAATAATGAACTCGCATTGAAGAATACAATTCACAATAAATGCTAACCACGATGAAGATTGAACCATAAATTAGTAACATTTTTATTACAATTACCATTGAAATACTAATGAATATTATGACACTTAATAAGTTATTTTCAACGGAGGTCAATTCGAGGTAAATTTTGAAATAGAGAATTCTAATCTTTTATGTAGTAATGGAATAACAATTATTTGTTCGAACTTTTTGTTATTGATAGTAATGACTATCTTTCCTCTAAATAATATTTGGTTTTAAATGTGCGAAATGGTAGTAAAATAGATATATGTGATTCAATTGCAGTTTTAAAATATTCTAACTGTACGAGATTTGAATGTTTAAACAGAGTATATGTAGAAAGGATATTTGCTTAGAAATATTATCAATAATATGCTTTCCTTCAGAGATTAAAATGAACGATGATATATTATACATAAATATTTAATTTTGCACTAGACAACTTTCAACTCATGATAAATATGTACGCCAGAAACAATGAACTCGCTTTAAAGAATACAATTCACAATAAATACTAACCATGGTGAAGATTTCTTCATAAATCAGTAGCAGTTTCATTACAATTACCATTCAACTGCTAATGAATGTTACGACGCTTAGTAAGTTATTTTCAGCGGAGGTCAATTGAAGCTAAATTTTGAAATAGAAAACTCTAATCTTTTATATAGTAATGAATTAACAGTTAATTGTTCGAACTCTTTTGTTATTGATAGTAGTGGATATATGCTGCGTTTGATTTTCTAGATAAGATTTGATTTTAAATATACGAAACGATAATTGAAATATGTATGCTTCAATTGGAGTTTCCATATTATATACTAGCAGTTCAGAGTTTAATTGTTTCAATTTGAATTTAATCTTTTATCAATTTAATTTAAATGCTTTAAGAAAGCACTTAAAGCATTTAAATTAAATTGATATTTTAACGTGATGTTTATATTATATTTAATCTTTTATTCTAAGTTTACTTTGCTCATTTAGACCTTTTTATAGATACGTTTTGAAACCCTTTACGCTTCTGCATTATTAGTGATATGTTATAAGGAGTAGTAAAATTCAGCGGCTTTGCACTTTTTATCACATTGATAATTTATTTATGCTCTTCAGCTGCAAAAAAATACAGATTTGTATTTATCTCCTACTTATATCACATTCTGTAACTGCTTTACAAATGGAATAAAAAAGCAATTTCAGGTCGATTTACATCTATCAATGTAAAATTACCTTTACATCAATAATAATAATTTATTTGTATTAGTTTTATGATATTATTTTCAACTTAAAATTAATCAAATAACGCAGACTGACAATATCTACAATATTATACATATTGATATCTGTAAATATTATGTCTTAAATTCTTTGTGAGGGATAAAAAACGGAAGTAAAAGAAACATGAGTTTTCTAACATAGTAACTTTCCTTTTGTTAAGCAATTATTTAACTATTATTTATTTTCAGCAACGAGCGAAGAAACTCATTTATATGCATATATACACTGTAAAAATCTTCAAGAGGTTATTAAAAATTTTTTAGTAAATTTGTATTCCACAGAATTTTTTAGTAACCATTACAAACTTTTTTTTGCAAGTAAAACAAACATCTCTTTTGTAAACTTAACAAAAGAATTTTTTGTATAACTAACTTAAAATTTTTAGTATAAGGCACCAAGCAAATTTTACTAATAGCTCCAAAATTATTTTTAGTAACCATTACGTGCACCAGAAGGGCAGGAGCTTCCTTCAGTGTGTAAGAAGACACACTTCTAAAGCGGAAGATTTTCGGCAAAGCCGCAATAGATGGCAGCTCCAAACATTGCTACCTGCTCCGACATGATTTTCATAATCCATTTATTTAACGAGTAATTACACTCCATACATTTGGTGCGTATTTGTGGTGTCCAGCATCGAACCCGGGATCTTTCAGTCTGGAGTTCCTTGCTATGGCCACTAGGCTATCACGGCCACGCCAAGTGAGTTTTAGTAATAGCTATTAAAAATATAAAACTATTAACTCTATTCGTTGCTAGCTTTTTTCTAGTAATTCTCACAGATTTTCTTGTAACCGAGTAAGATTATAAAATTTTTTAGTAATTGCAAGGATCACTAAAATTTTTTTTAGTAGGTCGACCCTGTTTTTTTTACAGTGTATACTAAAACAGTACATCTTCGAAATACTAAAGCATCTGTAGTTGGATTTTACAGTTCGAAATTAATATATTAAGTTGAATTTTGAAACTGATTTTGCCTAGTGCAAAAAATTTAAAACAAAAGAGATGAAATGTTGCAATGCTTCAATATCACATCATAATACACGCTATCATCGCTATCTTTTGAAAATATTCGTTTATGAGATTTCATTTTTTCTGCTTAATGTAAAACCTATGGCCGTGTGTTGAGTTCAAACATTTTTAAAATCTTATTTCTTAATGATAAAAAAAAAAAATTAGCAGTAGTTTTGTAATAAATGCCAAAATAAATTTCATAAACAGAATTCAATTTTACGCATATTATAGATTGGTAAAAAAAATATTGTACTGTTACAAATCCATTTTTTTATCTGTAGTTTTGAAATGAAATGTAATAATAATAAAGTCATATCATGTTTATAATTAATTCAGATCCACGATAGTATATTATTCGTTAAAATACTGGTTCATTTAGTTTACACTTGTATTTAATTTACATGCATTTATTACTCAAGTTTGGATGATATAAAACATTGAAAAAGATAGGACAAAAATTGGAATAGTTTACTTAGTCTGTTTATTAAAATTTTTAAATATTCTGAGCATCACAATTTTTTTTCTTTTAGGCATTTCTAAATGCCATTTTAACAATGTTATTTAGCACGGCGAATAAATTATTATAAGGAAAGAATTTATTAGGAAAGAAATGATTTTATAAAATTAGGAGATCCAACAAAATTACAATAGATTACATTGATATGCATTTTTAGATTGACCGCTGCCACTACCAAAAAGCATTTCATATGAAATGTATCAAAAGTTTATTAAATAAAAATTTGAAATTTATTAAAAGCGATCTTTTCGTATTAGGTGAATGCCTGGATTTGATAACCGAAAATTTTCAAGAAATATTTACCTGAATACGTAAATTATCTTTGCTAATTAAGCATAAAACCAATATTGTGGAAAATGTCCTAGCCGTCGATTGAACCCAGAACCGTTGGAATAGCACACCAAATGCTCTACTATTTGAGCTGTGTGGACGATGACCACCTTCACATTTTTCACAGCTATATGTTGGTAAGTCTGCACTGCAGCACAAAATGGAAGTCTTTATGAGCACATCATCTTGAGGCATAATATTAGATCCAAACAAACTTAGCATCGGTGAACACATTTTTAAAATTTCAGCTCTGAAATTATGCTTGAATTATTCAACACGTAAATTACCACTTGCCAACTAGAGATGGGGGATAAAATAATAAGAAAACCTGTGATAAATTATGACATGTTTTATACTTGTAGTACGACCGCGCCACCTGCAACAGAAGTCTGCCACCTAGTGAGCTTGAGGAGTATCTTCTAATGTATCACTGCTGTATCAGTCTCTCAACAACAGTGACCTGTGTTGCATGCGTTAAACGAACAGTCTGTAATAAATTTAAATGTCAGACCTCTCAGAGTTCCAAAGAGGAATGATTTTTGGAGCACGTTTAAGTGGAGCATCGGTTATGCAAACAGCAAACCTTTTGGGGGTTACAAGGAGTACGGCACTGCAGCTATGACAGCGTACACGAAAAAGGGTAAGACGACGTCTTGAAAGCACAACAGTTGTAACGGGAGAGTGGTTATTTTGATGAAATGTAGACATAATTCTAAGTATAAGATAAAATCAACAGTTTATTTGAACCTCTAGGACTTGGGGAAAGTGGAGCGACAGTTCGAGAATTTCAATAACTAGTCACAATGCTAAGAGATTAAGTCGAAACTATACTCACAACCTCGGTTTTAACTCAGTCGGGGCACTTCACACCAGCTTTTCGTTCAGACTTCGGCTAAACGCTAGATTAAATCTTTATAAGACAGCCCGTGGCTGCAAACATTCTTTATTACTCAAAATACTCAACGTATTAAACTATTTCTTACCATTGGCACTCTGCTTGGGTAGCTCCGCTCACGATAACTAACTCGGCACACGCTGCTGGCTAGCTCACTCTAAAACAAAATCTAATTCACTGGAGGCTAAAAATCTAAATCGCTATAGCGCAATCCAATTCACCTGGCTGGCTTTCGCCGCCTCACCACACACCACACACACTCCAGCTCAAAGATTTTATATGTTGCAAACTGAAGATGGAGCTATGAATTTGCATATTACTCCTAACCGCGACTAGCTGTAGAACCGAGGGCAACACACACGCTCTGGAAAGTTAAAGTTTAATAAATGATAGATGTCGCCTTCACGCTACACATGTTAGAACATTGACGCCACGATCTTACTAAAATGCTAGAGTACCTTTATCACAAAGGACACTCCCTTACACAGTGGCTGAAAGTCCAAGCTTGCTGATAGGGATAGACTAGTCTTGAAGCCCGTAGTAGCCCGAAAACACAAACAATCGTTATCCGAGATAACATACGAAATGAACAGACATCTCCAGTATCTCATCTTAACAAAAACTGTCAAGACTGAACTCCATTCTGCGAGCATATGTGGCAGAGTCGCAATTCGAAAACTCTTGGTGACAGCAACAATTGCTTTCAAGCTACTCCAATGGAGCAGAGATCTGTGGTCTCCACAGAAGTGGCAACAGGAATTATGGTCAGATGAATCGTCATTCGCCCTCAGACGACCGGACGCGTTTAAGTCTGGAGAATGCCCAGAGAAGCGTTTAAACCTGAATGCTTGATGCTGAATTTGAAGAATTCGGGTGGCTCCATTATGGTCTGAGGTTCAAAATCTTGACGCGGTCTTGGGCCACTTGTTATTCTGCATGGCATGATCAAAGCCAATTTCTATCTAACCAGTCTAGGGGATCATGTCCATCCTTTAGTCCAGACTTTATTTCATGGAGAGCGACCGCTTTTTCAAAAAGACAAAGCCCCTATCCACACTGCTATGTGTGAGTTTGACGATGAAGTTGAACATCTTTCCTGGCCCCCTCATTCTCCGGATTTGAATATTCGATATATATTGAACATATATTTTTATATATTGAACATTTATTGGAAGATTTGGAGTCCAAACTTCGTTCTTAATTTCGTCCTCCATCCAACCTTTCGGAATTAGATACCATTCTACAGGAGTAATGGCTTAATATACTTTTAAATATTGTCCATGACCTTTATACATCAATAAAATGTCACATTAAATCTGCACTTCTGTCAAGGGTTGTTTAAAACAAAAAAAGGGTTACTAAAAAAGATTTTCCATTATATCATATCTGTTCGTATTATTTTGTCTGCCATCTGTAAGTATAAAACCAACATTGGGAAAAATGCCTAACGCAGGTCAAAATTCATGCTAGTACCAGCAACAAAAATGTGCTAGTTATTGCTATATATTGCTTTGTCTGCTAGATATCCCTGCTATTATATGCTTTAAATTGCTAGCCCGCATCACATGCTACATAGCTAGCTTACACAGCAGTAGCACGGGAAGCTATGTACAAGCATCTTATGCTTATTTGCTGTTTAAGCTTTTTCCAAAGCACGCATAAGTAGGTACCTTAACATGCTATAATATGTTATTTTATGCTTGCCAGCATATTATGCTATGTAGCCAGTTTGGGGAGAGATAGTATGGCAAGCTATGTACAAGCATCTTTTGCTTATTTGCTGTTTAAGCTACTTCCAAGCATGCAGAGGTAGGTACCTTAACATGCTATAATATGATATTTATGCTTGCCAGTATAATATATTATGCAACCAGTTTAGAGGGAAATTGTATGACATGCTATGTACAAGCTTTTTTTATGCTTGTATATAGCGTATTTTCTATTTAACCTTCTTCCAAAGCATGGGGAGGTAGGACTATTATATGCTTTAGCATTATATGCTTTTTAATGCTTGCCAACATGATATGCTAGGAAAAGAGCATGACGCACTATCTGCCAATAAAATATTCTAACTCACTAAACAAGAATAACAAAATTCTTCCTCCTTTTCCTTAGTATTTATATATTTTAGCTTAACTCAAAAAGAAAAAGAATATGCAATTATGTCTTTGAAAATTGGAGAAAAAAATTTCGTTCATTAAAAATACTCGAGAAACTTTGTTATCACCACTTAAATTCATGATTATCTTAAACCACCGATTTTAGATTAATTTTTAACTCATGAACAAGAAACATAACTAAAAATTCATTTCCATAGCGGAGTTATAAGAGTAAATCTTCTCCTGCCCTAACGGAAAATTAACTAACCTTTTAACTCATCTTTTTCTTAGTCTTGAATTATTTTAACTTACATGAAAATTATAAATTTACTATGTCTTCAAGAATAGGATGAAAATAAAATTTTGTTTATTGAATTAAAAAAGCTGGGCAAGGGGAAGAATATCTGTGCACCACGATGTGAATAAAAGGTTGCATTTTGAACTCGTTGAGAGAATGCTTTAACACACGAACTTAAGAAAAAATAATAACAATTCATTTTTTTATAGGCTCCCCCCCCCCCATTTCATGAAATGGAAGAAAAATCACCGTCACTATCTCTTAGTATTTAATTCTTTTAAGTTACCCAAAAGTAAAATTTCATGTATTTATTTAAATAACTAAAAAAATATGCTTTTTAAATTTCAAAATCAAGGGAGGTAGATGCTTTCTTTGGGTTACTATAACGTAACATAACGTAACTATAACGTTACATAACGTAAATTTAAAACTTCCTTCGTCCACCCGATAAGATAAAATTTTAAAGCATAAATCTAAAACAAAATAAAAATTAATTTCCATGAAGGTTTTAGGGTATATGCCTTTTCTCCATTAGGGAATTCTTAGCTATCAATTTTCCTAGTGCCTAATTATCTTAAGTAATTAAAAAATAATAAAAAGTGTTTTTCAAAATCGGTAAAAAACAAAAGTTAATCAATTAAATTTCAATATTCAAGAAGCACTCTTTTATTTAAGAAATATGTTTATAACAATCGGTTCAAAAATATGTATAATTCATTCCCCCTCTTTCCAATTAACATTACAGTTTTAAAATCCCCCAATTTTTAACTGAATTTACCTGAAATTTATTATATCAAAAATATACTTCTAAATTATTTATTTCTCTTCAAAAAACAATTCAGAACATGTTCAATTTATGTATTAAGCAAAGAAAATTATTTTAATAATAATGATGAATTATATTAATCAAACCATATTCTAATTATCCATTAACTATTAATAAAACTCTAACAATAAATTAAACTTATTAATTGAAATTTTGAGGAATTATAATTGCACTGATAAATTTAAACTTTACATTATAAAAACATTAACGCACAGTTGTATCGTTTTCGTCAACCATAACTTGGAATTACAGGCATTCAAAAACAGGTCCCCACTGGCAAGGCCAGCGAAACACGCGCTTCCCAAACAACAGGTTATGAGTTCTACCATCATCCCGGGATAAAAAAGTCAGATACAGTTTCTCAGCACAATATCTACAGTCACTTCTGGTATCGACAATAGATGGCAGCACCAGTATCGTTTTTTTCTTCTTTTTAACTAGCAACTGATGCTAGAAATTTAATGCTAGAATAGCAAAAATTAAAAGTAAATGATGGTAGAAAAATTATCCTAAAGTAGTATAAAATGCAACCAAATGATGGTGTTGGTTACTGCTAGGCCAGCAACATAATCAAGCAATACATGCTGGAATATGTTTGCTAGCCAAGCAGTAAAGTGGGCCAATACAGACCATGTCTTGTTGGCAATTCTGGTAGAACCAGCAAATATGTTATGGTAGTTTATGCTATTTCACTAGCTCGGATATAGCAATTAATGCTTGTCTAGCAAAAAAAAGCATGAAATTTGATCTGGGAAGCTAGGGATAAACCCGGAGCTCTTGTATTAGCACTTCATGTACTCTACTATTTAAGCTATGAATGAGGACAATGTCCAGCTTGGCATTTTTCACAGCTATATGTTGGCAAGGCTGCATTGCAGCAGAAGATGCACAATCTTGAGGCAGATGCAAACAAACTTAGAATCGGTGAACATATATTTAAAATTCCAGTTGTGATATTACACTTGAAATTATTGAATACGTGAATTATCACTTTGCTAACTAAACGTAGAACCAACATTGTGAAAAACGCCCAAGCCAAGAATCGAACCCGGAACCATTGTAACAGCACTCCACGTGCTCTACCATTTAAGTTACCAGTACGATGCCAGCATGGCATTTTTTACAGCTATATGTTGGTAAGGCTGCATTGAAGCACAAGATGAATGTCTTGATGAACTCACAATCTTGAGGTATAACATGAGACATAAACTACCCCGTAAACGGTGAACCGATATTCAAATTTTCAGCTGTGAAATTACACTTAAAATTATTGAATACGTGTTCTATCATTTACTAACTAAGAGTAGAACCAAAATTGTAAAAAAATGTCCAAGCCAAGAATCGAAATCGGAACACTTGGAATAAAACTCATGTTTTACTATTTAAGCTACGAGGACAATGCGCGCCCATTAAGATTTCCACTTTGTGCTACAGTGCAGTCTTACCAACATATAGTTGCAAAAAAATGCCAAGTTGGAAATCATCCTCGTAGATTAAAATGTAGAGCATTTGGAGTACTATTCGAAGAGTTCCGGGTTCGATCCCCGGCTTGGACATTTTCCTCAATATTTGTTCTACGTTTAGTTAGCAAGTGATGTTTCGCGAATCCAGTAATTTCAAGCGTTATTCCTCAGCTGAAAATTTGAGTATGTTTTTATCGAGGCTGAGTTTGTTTCTGTCTCATGTTATGCCTCAAGATTGTGTGCTCAAGAAGACTTCCACCTTGTGCTGCAGTGCAGCCTTAACAACATATAGCTGTGCAAAAAGGCTAAGCTGTCGTCCTCGCAGCTTAAATGATAAAGCACTTGGAGTGCTATTCCAAGGTTTCCCGGTTCGATTCCCAGCTTGGAAATTTTTCACAATGCTGGATGTACGCTTAGTTAGAGTGATAATTTACGTATTCAATAATTTTAAGCGTGATTTCTTGGCTAAAATTTCAATAAATGTTTCCTTATTTACATTTTTATACATTTGGATCTTGTCTCATAGATGGTTTATTCTTCTCCTAAGCTTAGTGTTTTACTTAGAAATCATCATCATCATAATAATAATGAGCCGTTTTCGATCCACTGCTGGATGAAGTCTCCTTCAGATTTTTCCAATGTTTCCTGTCTAGTCCTTACGTCATTCAATTTACACCGGCCGCTTTTATGATTTCGTCACTTTACCTTAGTTGGGATCGTTCTTATGGTTGTTTTGCAACTTTGGGATACCACCATGGAATATTTTTGCCCCACCAGTTGCCTTTTCTTCTTGCAATGTGCCCATACCACTTCCATTTTAGCTGTTTAGATTTTTTCAATGATGTCAGAAACTTTTGTCTGATATTTTATCCAGGTTATCCTCTTTCGTCTCTTCTAGTTATGTCTAGCATACAATTTTTAATACTTCTATGCGTTGTTTGTAGTCTTTATTTCATTGATTTCTTGGCTGAAAATTTGAGTAAATATTTCCTTATTTACATTTTTATACACTTAGGATCTTTTCTCATAGTTAGATTATTCTTCTCCGAAGCTTAGTGTTTTACTTATAAATCATCATCATAATAATAATAATGAGCCGTTTTCGATCCACTGCTGAATGTATTCTTCTTCAGATTTTCCAATGTTTCCTGTCTAGTCCTTACGTCATCCAATTTACACCGACCAATTTTATGATTTCTTCACTTTACCTTAGTTGGGATCGTCTTCTTCGTCTTTTTAGATCTGTGGGATCCACCGTGGAATATTTTTGCTCCACCAGTTATCTTGTCTTCTTGCAATGTGCCCAGACCATTTCCTTTTTTGCTGCTTAAATTTTTTCAATGATGTCAGAAACTTTTGTCTGATATCTTATCCAGGTTATCTTCTTTGGTCTCTTCTACTTATGTCTAGCATACATCTGTTCATACTTCTATGCGTTTAGTCTTTATTTCATTGATTTCTGGGCTGAAAATTTGAATAAATATTTCCTTATTGATATTCTTTTAGACTTAGGATCATGTCCCATAGTTGGATTACCCTTCTCCTAAGTTCAGTGTTTTACTTATAAATCATCGTCATCATAATAATAATGAGCCGTTTTGGATCCACTGCAGGATGTAGTCTCCTTCACATTTTCCCATTGTTTTCTGTCTAGTCCTTTCGTCATCCAATTTACACGGGCCACTTTTATAATCTCGTCACTTTACCTTAGTTGGGATCGTCTTCTTGGTCGTTTTAGATCTTTGGCATACTACCGTGGAATATTTTTCCCCACCAGTTGTCTTGTCTTCTTGCAATGTGCCCAGACCATTTCCGTTATAGATGTTTAATTCTTTCAATGATGTCAGAAAACTTTGTCTGATATCTTATGCAGGTTATCCTCTTTCGTTTCATCTAGTTATGGCTAGCACACACCTTTTTATTCTTCTATGTGTTGTTTATAGTGTTTATTTCATCCGCTTTGTATGTGTCCATGTTTCTGCTCCGTAAATTAATGTGGGAAAAAATCACTGATTAATCACATCATTATTTTCGAACAAAGACGCATATTACTCTTCCGAATAATATGATTCTTCCCAAAAGCACTCCATCCATTTCTTATTCATCTATTGGTTCCATTCATGATACTATTATCTGACGGTATTTCTTGACGAAGGTACAAATAACTTTGCACTTATTTAATCTCAATATTCCTGTATACAATCTTTTGACGTAAATGAATTGAACATCACATTAGTCTATTTAAAATATTTTTTGAATCCCATATTAATGCTAACTTTTGCCAGATCTTTTAGTATATTTTTCAATTCTTCAGGACTGTTACTGAAAAATGTCTTAAACGAAGACTATTTTGGACGACCCTGAAATATTCAAAAGAATATCATAGAAGGCGGCAGCCTTCAAGTGACGCAGCTTTAAACCTACCATCGTCAAAACCTACCATCGTCATAAGGGTAGATGCGGAACTTCATATATACAGCTAACTCAACTTTAAAAGAAATCGGAAAAGTCGCCATCTAATAACTCAGCAAATATTGGTCTGAATGGTCCAATTTTTTTAATATAGTCTTATATTCCCAGTCCTATAATTTTTACTAATTAAGTCCTAATCCTATCCTATAATTTTTACATTTCTACGTGCCGTATATTTTTAGATCTCGATAACCATTTTTAAACTGAAAACGATGGTGTTTGTTCCTGATAATGAGATCTAGAAAACGGGCTGGGAGATTTTATTAAAACTTATATATAATATGAATCTATTTAAGATAGAGGGAATAAGACTTGCCTTGTTTCTAGGAAAACTCTTGTTTGTTATATATTGGTCTTAGAAAATTGGACTATATTAGCTCGCGGATTACATGTTATTCTATGGGTTAGCAGACGAAGACACTGCAAAAAGGCAAATGTAGTAATGGTCACAGTTAAAACACCCGCATCGAAGCAATAAATGTTTTTTAAACTACAAAAAAATCTTATCATGTGCTTTAAAACATTCAATAAATATATACTAAATCAAATTTCTATTTATTTTGCCTTTATTTTTCGTAAGAAGAAAATATTACGTTTCTTACATTGGATATTTTTGCATTTTGTGGAAAAAATATTTTGAATCCTTTTTTAAAATAGGAAAATATTTTTTAATTATACATATTCAATATACTTTCGACTTATGATTTTTTTTTTAAGTTTTCAAACAAAAATTATTTTAAATTATTTCTTGTTGGAAAGTCATGTATTCATACGCCTAGGGGCGCCACTTGTCTAGTTTTGTTTTGAATCCGAACCCGAACGCGACAAGTTACACGGAGCATTTTTCATTCAGGTAGTAATATTCTTACATAATGTCCATTAAATTGATATAGAAAATGCACGAATTAAAAAATATAAACCAGACAAGATAGAATCATTAAATAATTTTCAGGTTTTAATAATCCACATGTTGTTTCTTGTTACGCCAATTGAATCTCGCAATGTCAATATACAACGAATAAGCTCTGCAATAAAGTTAACCGGAGAATCTTGCAATGGATTATTAATTAATACAGAATGTGTAACTTTGCAATAAAGTTATTTGCTTGTATTTTTGAAGACTTATGGATTACAGTGTGGAGGCAGGATATATTCAAAATTTTACGAGAATGCCAGTTAAAAATCTGGACTGCATTTTGTTTTGTTTTGTTTTTTGTCAGTAATTTTGGGTGAAATGCAGTTTACTCTCCTTCGCCAAGGAACTTTTTATGTGTATTGTTTGATAAACAATTTTACCTCTATATATTTTTTGTTTATTTTTTTTATTTTTTTGCTGCTTGAGCAAAGAATAGGTTTGCATTAATCATAATTAATAAACGGAAACTTACTGGCTTGCTTAAAGTATTGTTTTTAAATACAGGGTACAAAATACATGAATTTTCTTAAATCCCAGTTTATTTTATTAAAATTTGTCATTTCATGAAAATAAAATTATTGCATATCTTTTATCTTTGAGTTTAAGTGTTAAAACACTTTTCCATGTTTGCATTTTAACATGTTTTGCAGATAATACATTTTGTGAATTTCACAGAGTTGACTGTATTATACTCTATTATAAGCATTCATTATGATTTCTAGTACATTATTACATTCAAATTACTCTTTTTAAAAATGTAAACAAAAGATGAGCACATTATATTTGTGCAATGTCTGGTCCAAAGTTACACACACTTGATGGACTTTACAATTTCTATATATTGCTTGTTTTAAACTTAAGTGAAATGTTGGCTAAAACATTTTCAGTTTCATAAATTATTTCAATTTGAAATATTTTAGTAATCGCTACTACTGTTATTCCGTCGACCAGTTTCGCCAAATTATACATAATCACATATTTTTTTATTTTAAATAATGAAAAAACAAATAATTAGTAAAATATTAATAAAAAGTCGAAATAAAAATCAATGACATTTTAAATATACAAATTGTATTTAATGTCATTGAATGTGACATTCACAATCATCCATTATTGGAATTTAATCTTATAGTTTGGCGATAATTTTTTGGTCGACGGGATAACCTAGTAGTACCTAGTAATCTATAAAGCTAACAAGTAACATTTATACAACATTTCATTAACTCGATTCCTCTTAAGTAAATTTGAATAAGCGACGGCAAAAATCCATTGCAAGATTCTCTGGTTAACTTTATTGCAGACTTTATTCATTGTATATTAAACCATTGCAAGATTGAATTGGCATAACAAGAAACATCCATGTGGATTATTAAAACCATGAAAATTACGTAATGATTCTATCATGTCTGTTCGATGGTTTTCAATTTGTGCATTTTCTTTATCAATTCTATTCTAAATAAATTCTACCTGAATGAAAAATGCTAATAATGCGTTCTGATTCAAAACAAAACTAGACAAGTGGCGCCTTCTTAATATGGAATATAATATAGAATGTATGAAAACTTATGAATTAGAGGGGGGAGGCAGGGTATATTCAAAATTTTATGAGAATGCCAGGTAAAAATCCTGTATTGTACTTTTTTTTGGTTTGTTGTCAAAAACTTTTTTCACATGTCTATGAATAAATTACTCCTTGCACCAACATAAGATTTTGTTGTCAGTGGCACAGCCAAGGGGGTGTTTTTGTGAACTACATCCATGAATCGCTAAAAAAAAAAAAAAAAGCAAATTGCATAAAAAATGGGAATTACGTCCACAAATTGCTTAATGTGAATTACGTCCATGAATCATGTAAAAAAGCGAGAATCATATTCATAAATTGTATGAAAAATGCAAATTACGTCTATGAATCGTGTAGTAAAACCTAAATTATGTTCATAAATCGCTCAAAAAACACGAATTTTGGCAGCAAAAAGCTGAAACGGAAATTACCTATATAAAACGCATAAAAATAGCAACTTGCATTCATGAATTGCATAAAAAATGTGAATTACGTTCATGAATCACTCAAAAAACGAAAATTACATCCATGAATTGCATAAAAACGTGAATTACGTTCATAAATCACTCAAATTGTGCAAAAAAACACGAATAACGTTCAGAAATTGCAAAAAATGCGAATTACGTCCAAGAATTGGTAAAAAAAAAAGTGAATTACATTCATAAATCCTATAAAAACACAAATAATGTCAATAAATCGATCAAAAAACGCAAATTTCGTCGATAAAAAGCTCAAAAGATGCATATTATGCCTATGAATCACATAAGTATAGCAAATTACGTCCATAAATCATGTAAAATGTAAAATACATTCATTAATAGCATAAAAATTGCGAATTATGTCCATGAATCGCTCAAAAAAAGCAAATTGCATAAAAAACATGAATTGGGTCCACAAATCGTTCAAAACGTGAATTACGTCCATGAATTGTTTAAAAAAGTAAGAATTACATTCAGAAATTGTATGAAAAACACAAATTATGTCTATGAATCGTGTAGTAAAATGGGAATTATGTTCATAAATTGCTCAAAAAACACGAATTTTGGCAGCAGAAAGCTGAAACGCAAATTACGTCTATAAATCGCATAAAAATAGCAAATAGTGTTTTGCATTCATGAATTGCATAAAAAACGCGAATTACATTCATGAATCGCTCAAAAAACACATTACGTCCATGAAAACATGAATTACATTCATAAATCACTCAAAAAATGCGAATCACTTCCATGAATTGTGCAAAAAAACACTAATAATGTTCATAAATTACAAGAAATGCAAATTACGTCCAAGAATTGGTAAAAAAAGCAAATTACATTCATAAATCCTATAAAAACATAAATAACGTCAATAAATCGATTAAAAAACACAAATTTCGTCGACAGAAAGCTGAAAAAACGCAAATTATGTCTATGAATTGCATAAAAATAGCAAATTACGTCCATAAATCATGTAAAATGTAAATTACATTCATTAATCGCATAAAAATTGCGAATTATGTCCATAAATTGCTCAAAAATGCAAATTAAATTCATAAATCGCATAAAAAACATGAATGATGACCATGAATTGCGCAAAAAATACGAATTACACCCAACATTAAATTAATTTGCAGAAAGTTTTTGGTTTTATACAAGTCTGCCAACAAGAACCTACAAGTTATCCTGAAACCCATTCTAAACCAACAAAAATTTAATGGAAAGATAAATTTGTCCAAGAAAGACAAAATAATTTCCATTGACATACATTGACCAGAATCGAAAAATTCCTATTGAAATCTATCCTATACAATCCAAAACCAGAAAGAAAAAAATCCCTCCAAGAGTAACTCAATCTATCTGCTGCAAAATAAAATACATTGAAATGCAACTGAACAAGAACCTGAAAATTACATTTGAAGTCAAACCGAAAGCAGATTCAACCCCCCCCACCCAAAAAAAAAAAAAAATATCCAACCATATCTCGATTTGGGAAAGAAAACTTAATTTCCATAGATATGCGTGATCAGAAATCTGGAAATTCCAATTAGTCTATCTTAAACCTAATCTGAACCTGAAAAATGAAATTCCATACAACCGGAGCCCAGTATCTATACAGGACAAAATATTTTACATTAAAGCGCAACCTGACCAGAACTTGAAAATTCCATTTGAATTGAACCTGATTGAAACCTGAAAAAAATTTCCATCGAACCTTAACCTAATCCGGAAAAGAGAAAATTATTTCTGCCGATACACACTGACAAGAGTCTGAAAGTTAACATGAAACCTAATCCAAACCCGAAAAGGAAAAAAACAATGGAAACACAAGTCTGTCCAAGAAAGACCAAATAATTTCTGTCCACATACACTGACAAGAATTTCAATTGAAATCTATCCTAAACCCAGTTCAAACACAACCCCCCCCCTCCCCCCCCAAAAAAAATTCCAATTGTAACCCAATTTATCTGCGACAAAATAATATACTTGAAATGCAACTCAACAAGAACCTGAAAATTCCATTTGAAGTCAATCCGAAACCAGATTCAATCCCCCCCCCCCCAAAAAAAAAAAAAATTAATCAAATCGAGATTTTAGAAAAAAAAGAACAATTTATGTCGATATGTATTGACCAGATCATGGAAATTCCAATAGAAGTCTATCTCAAACCCGATCAGAATAACCTGAAACCCAATCTAATCCCCCCCCCCCAAAAAAAGTAAAATAAAAAAATTAGGAAATAAAAATCTGTTCAAGAAAGACAAAGTAATTTTTGTCCCCATCCACTGACCAGAATTGAAAACTAGTACTTGAAATGCAACTCGGCAAGAACCAGAAAATTCCAATTCAAGTCAAACTGAATCGAGATTCAAACCCGAAAAAAAAAAAAACAATTATCTAACCAAATCAAGATTTTTAGAAAAAAAAATTATGTAAATACGTACAGACTAGAGCATGGAAATTTTAATAAAATCTTAAACCCGATACAAACTCCTCCCCTCCCTTACATAACTAACAAGAAGCCTTGATGACCCCACAAAACATAACTAACAAGAATGAAGAGTCATGCATACTGCATCGATTATGATGCATTTTCTGACTCATTCTGAATATTGTAAACTTATTGTCATTCATGTACAATAATTTTACCATTCTGTGCAAAAAAAACAAAGCATAATTAACGAGAGTAAAAAATTTTCTTTTATCATGTTTATATACAGTAGACTCCCTCAAATCCGCACAGCTTGGGACCAGAGGTTGTGCGGGTTTTAGAATTTTGAGGATTTCTGGTCATTGCTTTGTTTACGTTTTTTAAACAGTAATTTGAGTGCAATAAATAGTGCATTGAGGACTATAATGAACAATTACAATATAATAAAATGTTAAAATAAGTAATAAATTAAAATAATAAAAATTTAGATAATTTTCAAAGTGATTAAAATATTAAAAGCAAAGATCAAGTTAATGATCAATAGTGTATGATTAAATATTCATTATAAAAATTAAATATATTTTTCCAAAATTATTCAACAAAACTTGCCTCATAAAAGTACATTACTAATTCACATCAAAATCATAAAATAAGGATTTTTTTTTTAAAGTTTAGCCAGGCTTAGTAACCAAAAAATCTTGATTAATGCATAAATATATTTGGTAAGAAAATTGTGATTATCAGTGATATCAGCAATATCTTGATTTTTTTTTTTTTTAATTTTTCTTCCTTCATGAAAAAAAAACATGAATAGAGTATTATTGAGAAGATTAAAAATTAAAAAATATATGGAATTGATACAAAATTAAAAAAATCACATTTTGTCCAAATATCAAATCTGAAAGTTTCATTGTTTACATCCATAAAGTATGTGCGGATTTTAGAGAGTTGCGGATTTCTGATTTGCGAATTTGAGGGAGTCTACTGTACTTTCCATTTTATTCCGAATGCTTTAAACCTATCAGATTCATCTTTGTACAGTAATCTTCCCATCCAAATCTCTCCCCCCCCCCTGTTAGTTTATATATGTTTTGTGCAAACAGCAAAACATAAATAAACTAACAAGAATGAAAAGTTACACATACAGTATAGATTATGAAACACTTTCCAACACATTTTCATTATTGTAAGCCTATCATTTTAATCCATTTGCAGTAATTTTACCACTCTATATAAAGAACAAATCATAATTAACAAGAAAGAAAAACCTGTGTGCACCATAGATTATTAAACACTTTCCAGCATATTCTGAATATTGTAACGGATATAGTCTTAATCAATCTGCAATATTACCAACCTATACAAAGGTTGAAACATAATTAACAAGAATCATGCACGCAGCATAGATTATGAAATTCTTTCCAGCACATTCTGAATATTGTATTCCTGATCATTTTAATCCATCTGCAGTATATGTATCATCATGTGTAAAGGATAAACATAGTTAACTAGAATGAGAAATGATACATACAGCATAGATTATGAAATACTTTCTTAGAAATACAGTGCTGAATGTACAATACTTTCTTATCTTATACTAACGTACTTTACTACAGAGTTGTTTTTAACGAAATCAAGTAGCACAGCATATATTAATAATAAAATATGAAATATCTTTTTTTAAGTGGGTGGGGGAGGGGTAATTAAAGGTGCTCAGAAATCATGAAAATGAATTCTTTGCATTAGTCTTTAATGTTTTGTTTTTATCTTTTTATTATTAACCTAAAAAAAGCACTGATATCAGTACAAAAAACCCTGAACGGGTTAAAAGCTTGTGACGCAGCACTTTATCTTATATATCTAAGAATTTTAAATTTGGGACTTAAAACTAATGATATCAAAATTTATGTAACGCTATGCTATTAATTAATATATACATATATTAAAATTTATTCATTAAGATTTTATCAATTACATCTTTCATAAATTCAAAATATGAATCTTAAAAGATATGATATCAAAATTTAAGTGACGCCTTGACGAGGCTTTAAACAATGTTTTAAAATTCCATTTATTTATTTATTGTCTAAATACATTTTCATATCTAAACAATACTTTTCATTTTCCAATACACTGTTAAATACATCACTTTCACTGAATATATATAATGCAGTGAAATGTATTTATTTGAATAAATAGATTTATCTTTTGGGCTACGCTATCCAAAATCAAAAATAACATTTGAATACATATTTTTTGCGTCATTGTATCTATTTGCATCTATTTAACTTACTTTGGATACAATGACGCAAAAAATATTTATTCAAATGTTATTTTTGATTTTGGATAGCGTAGCCCAAAAGATAAATCTATTTATTCAAATAAATACATTTCAGTGCATTATATATATTCAGTGAAAGTGATGTATTTAACAGTGTATTGGAAAATGAAAAGTATTGTTTAGATATGAAAATGTATTTAGACAATAAATAAATAAATGGAATTTTAAAACATTGTTTAAAGCCTCGTCAAGGCGTCACTTAAATTTTGATATCATATCTTTTAAGATTCATATTTTGAATTTATGAAAGATGTAATTGATAAAATCTTAATGAATAAATTTTAATATATGTATATATTAATTAATAGAATAGCGTCACATATATTTTGATAACATTAGTTTTAAGTCCCAAATTTAAAATTCTTAGATATATAAGATAAAGTGCTGCGTCACAAGCTTTTAACCCGTTCAGTGTTTTTTGCACTGATAAAATATACAGGGTATCCCAAAATCATGGTACATACGCTAGGAGGTGATAGAACACATCAAGAAGAGTAATAGTAAATGGGAAACCAAGGGTCCTAAACGTTTTCTAAAGGAGATATCGCCATTAAAGTTTGGGGCCCAAAATTTCAAATGATTATAAAAAACGGAAAAATTGGCCGATTGATTTGCGGTTTTCACTAAAACTATTCTTTATGACGGTATTTCCCTGAAAATAAATTATAAAGATAAATTTCAAAAAATGCCGATAGAGGGCGCTTTAAACTTTGGATTAACCAACAACTATTTTTTGCCGTTATTTTCTGCATCTCATTAAATGGTTTGGTAAGCTTAGACTTAAACTTAAATTTTGAGCTTTAAATATGACTAGTTAAGAATGGTTAAGTAGCACAAATTGAGCTGTGTTTAGAGGGTTTAAATTTCAAATGATTATAAAAAATAGAAAATTGGTCGATTGATTTGCTGTTTTCACTAAAACTATTTTTTATGTCGGTATTTTATTGAAAATAAATTATAAAGAAAATTTCAAAAAATGCCGATAGAGGGCGCTTTAGACTTTGGATTAAAGAACAACTATTTTTTGTCGTTATTTTTTGCATATCATTTAATGGTTTCGTAGGCTTAGATTTAAACTTAAATTTTGAGCCCACAATCTGAATATTTGGGAGTGGTTAAGTAGTACAAACTGAACAGTGTTCAGAGGGTTTCAATTTCAAACGATTATAAAAAACGGAAAAATTAGTCGATTCGTTTGCAGTTTTTGCTAAAACAACTCTTTAAATCAGTGTTTTCTTAAAAATAAAATTTAAAGATAAATTTCACAAAATGCCGATAGAGGGCGCCTTAGACATTGGAGTAGCGTAAAACTATTTTTAAACCGTTATTTTTTAAAATCTCATTAAATGCTTTCAAATACTTAGATTTAAATTTTGAGATCAAATTCTGAAACGTTGCGAGTGTTTATAAATAGTTGTTGGTTACTCTAAAGTTTAAGGCGCCCTCTATCGGAATTTTTTGAAATTAATCTTTAAAATTTATTTTCAAGGAAATATTGACATAAAGAATAGTTTTAGCGAAAACGGCAGACGAATCGACCAATTTTTCCGTTTTTTTAAATAATTTGAAATTTGAACCTCCCCACCCCCATTGAACACAGTTCAGTTTGCTCTGCTTAACCACTCCCAACGATTCAGATTTTCATCTCAAAATTTAAGTTTATGTCTAAGCTTCTAAGAAAATTTTATGAGATGCGAAAAAAAAGGTAAAATATAGTTGTACGTTATTCGAATGTCTAAAGGGCCCTCTACCGGCATTTTTTGAAATTTATCTTTATAATTCATTTTCAATAAAATACCGACATAAAGAATAGTTTTAGTGAAAATCGCAAATCAATCGACCAATTTTTCCGTTTTTTATAATCATTTGAATTTAAAATCCTCTGAACATAGTTAAGTTTGTGCTACTTAACTGCTTCCAACTATTCAGATTTAGAGCTCAAAATTTAAGTTTAAGTCTAAGCTTACGAAACCTTTAATGAGATGCAAAAAATAACGGTAAAAAAATACTTGTTCGTTACTCTAAAGTCTAAAGCTCCCTCTATCGTCATTTTTTGAAATTTATCTTTATAATTTATTTTCAAGACAATACTGACATAAAGAATAATTTTAGTGAAAACCGCAAACGAATCGACCAATTTTTCTGTTTTTCATAATCATTTGAATTTTTGGACCCTAAACTTTAATGGCGCCTATCTCCTTCGGAAGACTTTGGGACCCTTGGTTTCCTATCTAAATATTGTTTGTCTTGATATGTACTATCACCCCTTAAAGTTTGGACCATGAATTTAGAAACACCCTGTATATACAGGGTGTTTCGCTACCAGACCGACAAACTTTGAGGGGTGATAGTAGACATAAAGACAAACATTATTAAATAGGAAACCATGGGGCGCAAGCGTCTTCTGTAGGAGATAGGGGCCATAAAAGTTTAAGGTCCAAAAATTCAAACGCTGATAAAAATTAGAAAAAAGGGTCGATTTGTTTGCGGTTTTCTCTAAAATCATTCTTTATATCACGATTTTTTATTTTTTTTTAATTTTAAAGGTTAATTTCGGAAATTGTCGATAGAGGGCGCTTTAGACTTTAGAGTAACGGAGAAATACTTTTTGCCGTTCTTTTGTGCATGGGGTTGAAATTATTCGAAAGTCTATACTTTAACTTAAATTTAAGCCCAAAATCGGAAACATGGGGATCGGTTAACTAGCGAAAATTTAACTGTGAACAGAGGGGGAGATTTTAAACGCTCATAAACATTGGACAAACTAATCGATTTTGTTGCGGTTTGCGTGTAGGTCATTCCTTTGGTAATTATTTTATTCAAAATGGCGTACAGCTTTCATGTCTTCATATTTTGATAGAGGGCTATTCCGACACATATCCGACATTTCAACGGTATTACTCCTGGGTATTTTGCTACCAGACCACCATACTTCCAGGAAGTGTAAGGGATGCAAAGACGACTCGGAATCTCACAGGAATGTAACGTTGAAAATTGCTTTTTTGCATGTTAAATTAAAAAAAAAACAGAGAAAAAAACAGAAACAAGCAGATAAACATCAACATGTTAAAGTGACAGAACAAAGTTTATTTAAAGGTTTTACTGCAAAAAGTGTTCGAAGTTACGACCAGAAAAAGTCCGGCAAACTTGACAGCCGCAGTAGAAGGCGCTGCGATTTTCTTGCGGTAAATGGCGCTAAACGGTAATGCGCGTGAAAATTTCTCTTTCGATGCACAACTCTATGTGGTTCCAGCACGATCAGGGTCTTCCACATTTTACGAATGATGTTCACCGATACCTCAATTAACATATGGACAGCAGTGGATAGGTCTTGGTGGCCCGGTTTATTGGCCTGTCAGATCACCGGAACTATCAAATATGAGCTTCTGCTGCTGGGGTCACATGAAAAGTTGAGTGTATGAGAATCCTGTACCATCAATTAAAGACTTAGCAGCTCGTATTTCTTTAGCTTCCGGAAATCTATCAAAGACTCCAGGAATCTTTCAAAGCGTGAGGAATAACCTGCGACGGCGCTGTCAAGCATGTCGAATTACATCTGGTCGTAATTTCGAACATCTTTTCTAGTAAAACCTTTAAATAAACTGTTTTATGTCGTATTAGCGTGTTGCTAATTCTCTGCTTGTTTCTGTTGTTTTTTCTCTGCTTCCTTTAACCATAGCTCGCAAAAATACATTTTCAACGTTACATTCCTATTTGATTCCAAGTCCCTTTTGCATCCCTAACACTTCCTGGAAGTATGGTAGTCTATTAGTAAAACACCTAGGACTATTGCCATTGTAATATCGGAGATATGTCGGAAGCGCCCTCTATAAAAAATGAGGACACCAGAGTTGTACGTCATTTTGAATAAAATAATTACCAAGGGAATGACCAACACTCAGACCGCAACAAAATCGATTGGTTTGTTTAATGTTTATGAGCGTTTAAATTCTCTCCCGCGGTTCACAATTAAATTTTCGCTAGTTAACCGATCCCCATGTTTCCAATTTTGGGCTTAAAATTTAAGTTAAAGTCTAAACTTTAGAATAATTTCAACCCTATGCACAAAAGAAAGGCAAAAAGTATATGTTCGATACTCTAAAGTCTAAAGCGCCCTCTATCGACAATTTTCGAACTTAACCTTTAAAATTAAAAAAAAACAAAAAATCGTGATATAAAGAATGATTTTAGAGAAAACCGCAAACAAATCGACCCTTTTTTCTAATTTTTATTAGCGTTTGAATTTTTGGACCTTAAACTTTAATGGCCCCTAGCTCCTACAGAAGACATTTGCGCCCCATGGTTTCCTATTCAACATTGTTTGTCTTTATGTCTACTATCACCCCTCAAAGTTTGTCGGTCTGGTAGCGAATATCCTGTATATACATATATACACATGGGTGTATGTAAACTCTTGCGCAAAATTTTAAGGGATGATAGTACACATCAAGACAAACAATAATAAATAGGAAGCCAAGGGTCCCAAACGTTTCCCGAAGGACATAGCCGCCATTAAAGTTTAGGGTAAAAAATTTCAAATAATCATAAAAAACGGGAAAATGGTCAATTGATTTGCGGTTTTCACTAAAATAATTCTTTATGTCGGTATTCTCTTGAAAATAAATTATAAAGATAAATTTCAAAAAATACCGACAGAGGACGCTTTAGACCTTGGAGTAACGAAGAACTATTTTTTACCATTATTTTTTCCATCTCATTAATTTTTTTAGAAGCTTAGACACAAACTTAAATTTAGAGCTAAAATTCGGAATCGTTGGGAGTGGCTAAGTAACGCAAATTGAACTGTGTTCAATGGGGGTGGGGATTTTGAAATTTCAAATGATTATAATAAAACGGAAAAATTGATCGATTCGTTTGTGGTTTTCGCTGAAACTATTTTTTATGTCAGTATTTCCTTGAAAATAAATTTTAAAGATAAATTTCAAATAATTCCGTTAGAGGGCTCCTTAAACTTTAGAGTAACCAACGACTGTTTTTAACCTTTATTTTTTATATCTAATTAACTGCTTGCAAAAATCTCGATTTAAATTTTGAGCTCAAATTCTGAATCGTTGGGAGGGGTTAAGAAGCGCAACCTGAACTGTGTTCAAGAGTTGAAATGTTACCCTTTCCACCCCTCGAACGCAGTTCAATTTTGCGTTACTTAAAGATACTCACAATGATTCAGATTTTGTCTTCAAAATTTAAGTCTAACCTTTTACAAGCATTTAATTAGATACGAAAAATAAAGGTTAAAAATAATTGTTGGTTACTCTAAAGTTTGAGGCGCCCTCTAAGGAATTTTTTTGAAATTTATCTTAAAAGTTTATTTTTAAGTAAATACTGACATAAAGAATAGTTTTAAGGAAAACCGTAAATGAATCAACCAATTTTTCCGTTTGTATAATCATTTGAAATTTGAATCTCCCCACCCCGTTATACAAAGTGCAGTTTGCGCTACTTAAGCATTCCCAACGATTCACGT
The DNA here is from genome assembly GCA_964019185.1 of Maratus speculifer. Classification (NCBI taxonomy): domain Eukaryota; kingdom Metazoa; phylum Arthropoda; class Arachnida; order Araneae; family Salticidae; genus Maratus; species Maratus speculifer. The sequence continues at coordinate 163,204,696 of OZ025292.1, read as the reverse complement.
TTTGAGCTAAAAATTTAAGTTTATGTCTAAGCTTCTAAAAAAAATTCAATGAGATGCAAAAAATAACGGTAAAAAAAAGTTTTTTGTTACTCCAAAGTCTAAAGCGCCCTCTATCGGCATTTTTTGAAATTTATTTTTCTAATTTATTTTCAAGACAATCCTGACATATAGAATAGTTTTAGTGAAAACCGCAAGCGAATTCAGCAATTATTCGGTTTTTTTTTTCAATAAATGATTGAAATTTTGGATCCTAAACTTTAATGGCGCCTATCTCCTTCGTAAGACGTTTGGGACCCTTAGTTTCCCATTTAATATTGTTTGTCTTGAAGTTTACTATAACCCTTTTAAGTTTTTTCTAAGAGTTTAGATACACACATATACAGGGTGTCCAGTAAATGACTGACCCATTTTGAATGTAAATAACAAAAAAAGGGAGATAAAAATATGCTGTTTGCTGCATTGTTATCAGAAAATCGGTTAATTTTTAGACATGCAGTGTCTTAAAATGGTCGAATTTCGGCCAACAGGTGGCGCTGGCTGCGGCATCAGGCTGTCAAAATTCAGACATTACTCTATTTTCATACGCATAAGCTTTTTGGCTCATTTCGCAGAGTCGAATCTCAGTCGACATATTGAATCGACTGTCCACTCACCTGCAGAAATAGAGTTTTTAGGATTGAAAGAGATTTATAATAATATTTAAGATTAAATAATGTATATTATATTTAATAAAAACCAACAAAACTTCCTATTTATAAGCATTGACTTTTCACAAATTTACCATATATAAATTGCATTAAAAAAGCTTTTTTGAAACCGGTTAACTGAATTTCTGTTTACATAAAATAAATTGAAACTATGGGATAAGTACCACATTTTTAAGTTAAAAAAATCATAATATTAATTCTAAAAATTTCTTCCATTAAATAGTATGAAAATGCATTAAAAATTAGTGATGTGAAATAGCTTTAAGTGATGGATTAAGCAAACTCTTCTTGCCTACGTCGTCGTGCAGCGAACAACTGGTAAAACAGGTTCTGGTTAAAACAGTGGTTTGGAAATAGTAATAAAAATTAAAAAATAAAATAAAATAATTAAGAAAGCGGGGCAGTGACTTATAAATAGACACATAAAATTATAATAAACCTGAGAACGAAGAAATCCGTTTATAACAAATCCTGTATTAAATGTAGAAAAATGTTGATTTCGACGGAAGAAGTAACATACATAACCAGCTGCTATGACAGAAAGTGCCTAAAACGAATTATTGTTCATTTTTCCAAAAACCAAAATCATCCCTGCATTTTATTCATCTTTTGACATTTAACGCCTCTGGAAATTTTTTAACATAAAAGAGTCGTGTATATGCCATATTTTCAATTTAATGTACGTAAAAGAGAATCAGTTAACCGGTTACAAAAACATTTTTTTAAATAAAAATTATTTATGGAAAATGTGTGAAAAATCAATGCTTATTAAAAAGTATGTTTTATTGGTTTTTATTAAGCATAATAGACAACATTCAATCATAAATATTATTTTAAATTTCTTTCCATCCAACAAAATCTATTTCTGTAAGTGAGGAAAGAGTCGATTCAACATGTAGACAGAAATTCGACTCTGCGAAATTAGCCGAAAAACTCATGCGTATGAAAAGTAGAGAAATGTATGAATTTCGATAGCCTGATGCCGTCACCAGCACCATCTGTTGGCAGAAATTCGGAATATTTCAAGAATGTGCATGTCTGAAAATTTACTGGTTTTTTGATAATAATGCATCAAACTGCACATTTTTAACTCAAACAGTTTTTTAGTTATTTACATCCAAAATGGGTCAAATCCTCTCTATATATATAATGTATATGCGTATAATTTCGATTCTCATTTATCTATGTCATTTACACTTTCGATAAGAGTTGAGTTGAAGTAAAAAAATGACAGATAACTAATTTTTTCTTACTAATATCAGTATAATTTTTACAATACTGTAAAATAATTGAACTCTTTAGAATAGCCAATTGTCAATATGAAAACTGTTAAATTGCCAACGTTTCTTCTAAAGGGAAAACGATTACTGTCAAATAAGAAAATTTAATATTTTTACATGGAAAGTTCACAGCCTTTATCACAGTTTTAAAGTTTCAAAATTATATGGAAAATTTCTTTTCCTAATACGAATTTTTCATATTGCTTTAGTGGTACTTAAGAAAATCATGAAAATGTATCATTTTAAGTTGCACTTTGGGAAGTTGTGCACTACAGTAACAGTGTATATTTTTTTAACGGAGCATGAACGATGATCTTCAAATAACAACACTTGTAGCCACATATAGCTATTTTAGACGACTATTAAAATATTTAAATGACTATTAAAAACATATTTCTTTATCAATGTTTAAGGAATCTCAAAAAAAGTAAGAAACACTGTTTTACTCTTAAAAGTAAAACAAAAATGGAAAAAATAATCAAAAGAAAGGTAACTTAAATAGAAAAATTTCTTAAATGTTTAAATCCTATATCCTAATGAAGGCATTTTTACTAATTTTAAAAAAACTATTTTCACATTAGTGAATAATTTTGTTTTAATTTTTTTTTACAAGATCGAAATTTTGCCATATATCAATCAAAAATATCATTCTAAATTTTCAAAATTTACAATCACCAGTTTTTTTTAAATTTAGTTTATTCTTGCGAAAATTGAAATTATTATGGATCAGTTCAACATTGTTTCACTTCAAATTTTAGAAAAATATTGCACTACCAGAAACACTTAAAACAATATCTTTCAAAAAATTATATTAACACATGATACAATTTTGAGAAACACCGAAAATGTATTTTATTGATACATGATACAATTCATAAAAAAACCGATAGCTAATGACAGATATGAGATCAAAAGAGTTTCTACTTTTACAAGGATTACAAATATGATCATAGAAAAAAGTTTATTACAAAATACGAAATATCAATAAACAATATTATTTTTGCAAAAATGTTACATAGAAGGATTTGTGATGTAGTACATGAAGTTCATTATATATTTAAGGACATTATAATGTACAGTAAATCTACGTTTTCAGGAGCCTATTACTTGGTATAGTGAAAATAAAAAGTATTAAACACATATATATTTTGTGAAATAGAATTTTTTGATTATTATAATTTAAACTATTATATAATGATTTCTTTTTACAAAATTTTCTTAGTTTATACATTTGCCATTTATATTCTGCCCATATTTATATACATGTATGTATGTATGTGTGTGTGTGTGTGTGTATGAGTATATTTCATTAGGAAACAAATTCAAATTATGTAACAAATGCAAAAAGAAATATAAAAACTGTATTTATATTTGATTTATATTTGTTTACTGTTGAAATATGATTTGTAGCATGTATTATGAGCTGCTTTTACCGCCAGTAGTGATACAATTTTCATTATATATTTTGAAATACATGTATACATTTTCATCGTATATGCGTCTTCGACGCTCAATTCTCAGTTTCATTTACTCCTTCAATTTTGCAGTAAAGCATAAAAATGATCAGAGAATACAAATATGGGTATAAATTTTACAATGCATTAAAATAATCAAAAACGCTAGAATAGCCAAAACTGACGTATGAAAACTGTAAAAGTGCCAACGTTTCTTCTCTAGTGAAAACGATTACTGTCAAAGAAGGAAATTTGACATCTTTACACAAAAAGCTTATAGCCTTTATCACAGTTTTAAAATTTTGAAAATGGTATGGAGAATTTCTTTTCATATAACGACTTTTTCATATCACTTTAGTTGCATAAGAAAATCATGAAATGTATTATTTGAAGTTACAGTTTGAGAAGTTGTGAAATGCAGTAATACTATTTTTTTCTGAACGAATGATGAAAGATGGTCGTATGGCTACTATCGAAGCCCATAAAAAATATAAACGACTATCTAATATATGCTTATATATAAATGTACGTTTAAAGGGTGTCAAGTCTTTAGTATGCATTTTTTTAAATAAGGAAAGAGGTCATTTTCAATATTTAATATCTTAAAATGTATTTTATTTTAAGACGCAATTTAAGTAGGGATGAACGAAATTTAATGTGTTCTTTCTTTTTAAGTATTTAAAAAAATGCAAGATTCAGAATTACAATCCAAAACTCCAAATTGTCAAATACTTGACGAGCAGAAAACGTGAAAGATTACAAAATAAGTTTAGCAACTAGAATTAAACTTTTTGTGCCTACTTACACATAGCATTGTAATAATTATTCTGAACCAAATGAATTTGTATTTAAAGCTTTTTTATATTTCCAATAAAAAGCTCTATTTCGTTAATGCAAAATTTAGAAATTTTCAACAATATAATCAGCTAAGAATATCTTTCCTTTTAATAATAAAACGAATTTTATTTTCATTATATACAGAAACACATGTTGAAAAATGAAGTGAAAACTTTGAAATGTCGCTTTAGCTATAGAGCAGGAATAATTTTGAAACCAAACTCCATAACCATAACTTCATCATTATATAATTTCAAAATGTATTTCGTCTTTTTTCATCATTTAGTTAGCTTTTAAATTCAAAAACATTTCGAATGCACACTATATTTCATTCGATACATTTTATTTATGTGTTTCACTTGCATAAAAACGTTTAGGGTCGAAAAATGTAAACAATTATATTCTAATTTAGAAAAAGAAGATTTATACGTGCATTAAGGAAGTTTCGTTCAAGTTGTTTTCGTCATGGAAGACACTCTAATTTACTATATTCTGGAAATATATTATTTATTATCATTACTGATTTATTTCACTGTGATTATATTAAGAATTATCTAAACATCATTATTAGAATACCAAAGTATAGTAAACCAGATCAAATATGATGCATTGAGGGAAATCAAATTGTCAAAAGAAATATCCGAACATTTCAGTTCAAGAAGTATTTTAATAATTTTCCAGTTTAATAAATTACTCATAAAAACATTCCAATACTCGCTATTGAAATAAATCCAACAAATAATAAACTGTAACTTTTATTTTATTACAGATTTATGAAAGCAATTGTCGAGCATATTAAACACAAAAATATTCTGTAACTTTTCCTTTTAAATCTTTTGTATTTTGTGTTTTCTATAATATATTCTAAAATAATTTTAGTCCTGCATATACATGCCAATATGTAAATATACATTGAAATTATAATCCCACGTACAATTTTTATTTACAAAATTAACGAATAATATTTCTACCATTATATTCAATTTGGAATCTCCTTTGAATTTCGTAGTCTGTGATTTGAAAGTCTGGTATGTAACTTTTAAAATATTCAGACTGTGTCATATGTTCATATTTAAACATTTTCTCCCCTGAAATTGATATTTGTTTAGGAATATAAAGCAATTCCATTTCTTACGTCAGGAGATATAAATAAATATTTAAATCTGCATTCATGAACTCTCCAGACCTCTGATAAGTAATTCAGTTTTAGAGATTGAACCAGCACTAAATTATACACAAATGCTGAACTACTGGGAAAATAAACTAATCATTTGCCAAATTAATCATTATTAGTCAAATTAATCATTTGACTTTTCATCTAAGCCATTTTAAAATTTTCATTGTAAGTTATGACATTTAATGAATTATTGACAGCCGAACTTAATTTATGTAAATTATGAGGATTTGCAAAGTAATTGTACTGCGTGGCTGAAAATTGAGAGTATGATGATTATCTCTTACTCTGATGGGAAGTATAGAGTTTAAGTATATGTATTAAAATACAAATTTATATTAGTATAATATTCATGTTTCCTACAATTTTTATTTATGAAAACATTTTTCATGATGCGAAAAGTTAAATAAAAAAATCTAACTTTTTTCTAACTGTAACATATTCTGTTATGCTACTTTGAAAAAGGTAAATCATCTAAAAAAAGGAAGTCATGGCGATAATGACGAAAATCACTCAAAATACACAAAATCCAATATATCGTAAATTGTAGTTTTACTTGTACAGCAATGCAAATTTTAAAGAGTTTTTTTTTATTTATTTCAACATTTAAATAAAGAAGAATTTTAGTAATTTTCCAATTTAATAAAATTTTCGGAAAAGTACTGAAATGCTTTCTATTGAAATGAAACTAACAACTGATAAGCTGTGATTTTTCTCTAATTACAGATTTTTGAAATCAGAAAATGAAAAGAATTTCAATTTCGTAGAAATACTGTGGATTTTTTATGTTTTGTGCTTTTTTTTCTATGTCGAGCATATCACATTCAAAAATATTCTGACGTATTTCGTTTTTAATATTTTGTACCATTTGTTTTTTGTCTTATCTATATTCTACCCTGTAATAATTTTTGGCGCACAAATACATGTCAACTTAAGTAAATATATATTGACTTTATGAGCCGTCATACGCATTATTTCGAAAATTAACGATTAATTTTTTTTTATAATGATATTCAATTTTACATATCCTTTGAAATTTTAGTCAATGACTTGAAAAACAGTACATCTGGCGTAAATTATTTTAAAATATTCAGAGTATGACATATTTTAATATTTAAACAGTTACTCCCTGAAACTGATATTTGTTTAGCGATACAAAGATATCGCATTCCTTATGTGAAAGGACATAAATAAATATTTAAATCTGAACTCAAGAACTCTCCAGAAGTCTTTTAAATAATCAGTTTTAGGAACTAGTCCAGCATTAAATTATACACAAATGCTGAACTACTGGGAAAATTAAACTCACTAATTATTAGCCTTTCAGGTCAGATATAGTGTTTGAGTGTATTCAATAAAATGCAAATTATTATTAATATAGCGCCCCTGTGTCCCATAAATTTTACTTATAAAAAAAATTTTCCCATGCGAAAATTTAAGAACTGAATTTTTTCGTGCCTGTAACATACCTTTTTAGTCTACTTTGAATAATGTGAATCTTCTAAGAAACGGAAAAAAATGTAATGATATTGGCGAAAAGTGTTTAACATTCACATTAATTTATAAAAAATGGTCAAGAAATACTAGGATTTCACTAATACAATTTTTTAGCATATCACACACAAACATATACTCAAATCTTTTGTTACCTTTTGTATATGTATTTTGTCTTTTCTAAAATATTTTGTAAAATAAGATTTATCACACATACGCTATGCATGCCAACCTAAGTAAATATACATTGAATTTATGAGCACTCACGCGAATTATCTGGAATAGTGTTTATAGAATGATATTCAATTTTAAATCTCCTTTGAATTTCGTAGAAAGTTACTTGAAAGTCTGACATAAACCATTTTAAAATATTCAGAGTATATCTTATTTTCATATATAAGGAGTTACGAAACTGATATTTGTTTAGCTATACAAAGATATCACATTCCTTATGTCAGGAAAAATATTAAATCTGAGACAAATATTTAAACCTGAGCTCAAGAACTCTCCTCACCTCTGATAAACAATTCACTTTTAGGGACTGTACCAGCATTAAATTATACACTGTTAAAAATTTCTTCGTCAGAAAACGGTCATTTGAACGGCAGCATTCTGTCCGGCATTTTGACCGTAATTCGAGATAACGGTTACTTAACCGTATTAAACATATATTGTCATATGACCGTAAAAACATATATATATGGTCATTTGACCGTAGTTGTATAAAATGGTCATTTGACCGTAATTGTATAAAATGATCATTTGACCGCAATTGTATGAAATGGTCATTTAACCGTAATTGTATGAAATGGTCATTTGACCGTAATTGTATGAAATGGTCATTTGACCGTAATTGTATGAAATGTTCATTAGACCGTAATTGTATCAGATGATCATTTGACCGTGAAATATACATGGTATGGTTTTTTGATCGTATTATGATTTTATTAACATATGACTGTAAAATATGTATGTACGGTCATTTGATTGCATTATGGTTTTATTAATATATGATCATAAAATATATAGGATGTTTTTTAATTTGATCGGTGAATTCAGAGAGGTGACAGTAGGCATCAAAAGGATGAAAAATTGTCATAAAACATCTGATGGTTGCAAGCCACATTGAGAAGAGAAATTCACAAAAGTAGTTATGAAGGGTGTTACATTCAGTGGAACAAATAATAAGCAGACAGACATTTATTTGACCTAAGCAGGATTACAATGCATTACAGTTTGACATCAGAAGGACGTGACAAGGAATTTTCATAGGAATTGTTTGAAATTGAACCCACGAAGGGGATTGCACAGAAGGCATCTGCAGGATTGCTGTGCAATGATATTCGCACATGTAATTTAGAACAATACCTTTAAAAATCCCTTGTCATGTCTTTTCTGATGTCGAATTGTAATGCATTATATTCCTACTTAGATCAAATAAATGTTTTCCTATTTATTTGTTCTACTCAACACACACATTTAACTATTTTTGTGATTTTCTCTCACTCAACGTGGTTTGAAACCACCCCATGTTCCATGAAAATTTTTCATTCTCTTGATGCCTACTAGAAACCCTCTGATTTTGTTGCCCAAATTCGGTAACACCTTGCATATTTTATAAACATATACTAATAAATCCACAATAAAATCAAATGATAGTACATAAATATTTTACAGCCACATGTTAATAAAATCATAATACAGTTAAATAACCACAATAACTACTCTGAATTTATCAGTCAAATTCAAAAACACTCTGGACATGTTTGGTCTTTTGACTATAATTTTTAGATAAGTTATTTAACCATATTTTCAGTTTGTTATATAAGCTTTGTATATATATAGAGTGGCGCCAACTTTTGAAAAATATTGGGTGAGCTCAAAATTTTTTAACAAACTTATTGGGTGGGCTCAATTATTAATGAGTGGATGGAGATATCAAATTATTGGGTGGGCTCGCACCTGATGGACCCATACAAGTTGGCGCCACTGTATATAAAGTTTATATAACAAACATATATATATATGATTATTTGACCTTATTAAAAATCAGACAAAAAAAGCTCATATATATTTCTCATGGTTATAAAACTATAAATTAAAAATGTATGTAATAAATGAGAAATAAAAATTTTGATTTTATGTAACAAGAATATTAGAAGTACATGTCAAATTGTATCAAATTGGTCTCAGTCTTAAAAAAATAAAATAAATAATTAGCTGTTCTTGTACAATAAATAATAAATTAAAAAATATAAACAGAATAGTATGTAATATTGATTATGCCCAACCAGGAACCAACTTTTCTTTTAGCCATATAACAAATAATTCATTACTGCACTGGAATAAAATTTCTTAATCATGCAATATAAATTATTATCCATGTATAACATGGGTTTCTTTTTCATATTATAATATCGATATTTATTAAACAAGAACATCAATGTATTTAAAAAAAATCATATATTTTCAAATAAAATTTTAAAAATTGACCAAAATTTTACAATTACTTCCAAGATTCTTGTCATTTGTAAATTAGAATTTATTTTCTCTCAACATACAAATTTATCTAAATTTTCTTATTTTCAGTTAAATGCTTAAAACTGCCACTTCCTAGCAAATCAAACTTTTGTGATTTTTTAAAAATGAAAAAATAGTGTTTTGTTATTCTTGCAAAACTTAGTATGTAGTTTAAAATGTAGAATACTAATAACAGACTTTCAGAAATTCTGTATGTAGTTAACTTAATAGATTTTTTACAATATCAATTAATTAATTATTATAAATCAATTAATTACTGAAAAGTTTACTACAGTATGTTGGGATTTTAATCCTTTATGTTCATAATTATGAATTTGTGAAACTTTCGTTTTCCAAAGCATTTTTCGTGAACACTTGAAGCTTTAGAAGATTGAACATTAGAAGATTTACACAATAATTTAATAAATTTTAGAATTTTGCTAAATAAAATTAATTAAATTTGAATATATAGGGATTCTGAACAATATTTATAACTCCAATCAATTTTTTTTTTTTTTTTTTTTTTTTTTTTTTTTTTGTAATTTATAAAATAAAGAAATGTACAAATATAATACTCTTAGAATTGAAATATAGAAATATTTCCAAACTTAAACTTCTCTCCCCCCCCCCCCCTCTATTCTTTCAATGCCAAAATAGTTAAAAAGATGAAAATGCAAAATAAATCATCCTTTTAGAAATATTTTTGTTTTTTGCAACCAATAATGTTTTTACAACAAAATAATGTAAAATAAGTATAGTTCATTCTAAATTGTATTACTACAATCAATGTACCAAATGAATCTTAGAACACGTTATTTTAATGGTGATTTAAAATGCCATTGGGGACTAAAGAATTAATGAAATTATGAATAATTTATTGCAGAATAAGTTTTTAATATTTAGATTTTGAGTTGATATACAAAAATATACATATTACTACACTTGTGTTTTTTAAACATATTTCCTATATATATATATATATATAAATATTTTGTAACAAATTTAATACAACTGCAAAAAATCTGAAGACAATATCGAATTATTCACAACTTATTCTCTAAATGACTTATACAGTTGCAGCACAATCATTGATTATCCAAAATGTATGAATTTACATTTAGTATTGAAGTGGAATACAAGTTAACTTAATGGGCCGACAGAAACAAATATGTAGAAGTTTAATTGACTACAAAAAACATGCATAAATTGAAAATCATTAAGTATCATTTTCAATATGAAAAAAAAAAAAAAAAAAAAAAAAAAAGGATTGATTGATAAATTAAAATGAATCCAATAAATTTATAAATTTTTACAATTATGAACAAACAGTATTTAACAAAACTTCTACATATTAGCCACTGGCAGAGAAAATAATAAAAAATATTGATACATGTGTATTTAGAAAAAACGTACTTAAAACTTAAGCTTGTTGATTTTATTTAATATATTAAAAAAATAAAGATAATTGTGAATCAGAAATAATCAAAAAACAAACAATTAAAATACAGAAATACATTTATTATAATAAATAAATTACATTAAATTATTATACATGGTTATATTAATATAATTTTTTTCACAATTTTTTTTTGTAGAAATATGATACAATAATATAATGAACTGTTCCAATCGATTTGCTGTAGTTTGTTCCACACACAGGATTTATCAACATTGAATACCTTAAAGAAAAAGTTAAATGCATTAAACTTAGCTGCTATAATATAACGATACTTTGATAAAAAATATTCAAATATATTTTCAATACAAAGTAATTTATAGGAAGTTTTATAAAATCATCTAAAAGCTAAGATAAAAAAAAAGCCAACTACAGGGTTGGTGATTTTTGACATGTTTCAATTTATAATGGGTTTAAATTATGATGTCAAAATGCTCGTGAAAAAACCCATAAAAAACCCAAAATACTTCACTGATTTGAAAAATTTCACCTTGATCCAGACAAAATATGTACAATATGAGCTTTAAAATGTCACTCACTGTTTTGCTTAAAAGGCAACTAAAATAATAGAAGAGGTGTTACAAGTTGAAATTACAACCCAAAATACTAAGAAGTTTAAAATAAAACATATTTTTAACTATAGTAACATACCATTATTTTCAACACAATCTACCTGATTGGTAAAGTAATCATACGAAATAGTAACATATTTCTTATTCTTTTAGTCACTTTTTTAAGAAAGACTGAGTTAAGTTTATATTGTATATTTTCTGTTCACATTAAATGTCACACATAACAAGATTACACATAATTTTTAAAATTTACTATTTAATGTACATAAATAATTAGTATATATACATAGCATATTATTTTTAAGTGCAACTTTTTAAAAGAGTAACTTTTATTTATTTATTTTTTTTTTTATTTTTTTTGGGGGGGGGGAGGGTAGAACTGTGCTTTTCTAAAAAGGATACACTAAGCTCACATGAACAGAACATTTTTTTTTTCTCTTATTTAAAATCTTTTTAATTTCACTATTACTTTTAAAAGCTTAAGGTTTTTTTTTGGGGGGGGGGAGGGGGGTAAGAAATTAAATTTAGAAAAGTGCAGATATTTTTAATGTAGATATATAAATATCAACATTGAATACCTTAAAGAAAACATTAAATGCACTAAACTTAGCTATAATATAACAATACTTTGATAAAAGACATTGAGATAAATTTTCAATACAAAAGTAAAGTGTGTGTGTATATATATATATATATAACAAGATAATATGCATCAATTTTACTGTAATGTAGACGATAAACATTCCATTAACATTGAAATCGGATTATTAATGTTATTATAATGTTGTGTTTTGTAATGCTAAACATTTACAAAACAAGAAGTCGTTCAAAAAAAAAAAAAAAAAGTAAAATCTTCATAAAATATGCTTTGTTTCAACATATAAAAGTATTTTTTTATTATAAAACTAAATGAAATTGGCTCGATCTTCTAAAAAAAATTAACCTATGCCTCATACTGAAAATCTGCATAATAGAAGGAATTAAAGCATGAAACAATACCTGCATCCCGACCATCAAGGACAAGGGTTGACTGGGGTACAAATTGATTTAGCTCACATTTAGCTTCAAAGAGAATTTGTGGTTACTTGCCAGTGCTGATTATTCTGATATATTTTATGAAAGTTAAGAATCCCCTAACTTTAGTGTCATAGGAAGGAATCCAAATGGCGAAATGGTATCATTAGATGCAATAGCTTTTTGTCTGAGCCTCCTTTAAAACTTTCTCTTCTAGTAATGATTTTGCTATCAAGTCCATCTAGCTGACTATCAATTAACCCTTTCACGGACAAGACATTTCTGCTCCAAAATTGTTTACACAACCAATTCTCACAAATCACAAACAAATTTATCTGATAATAATAAAAGACTCCTTATCACGTTTGTTATGAGATCAAAATTGTACTAAAAAATTACTGGTGCTACTTGGCATTTTGAGCAGCATAATTAATTGATTGCAGACTGCAAACAGAGCCCATGAAAGATTTACAAAACAGACCATTTTCTAATGCTTCATACACTCAGACTCATAAATCATTTGGCTATAAATAAATGTGCTGAACAGGTATGTGCCACAGCATGTTGAGTTGTAAAATTGATCCGAACTATTTAATTGCACAAATTAATTTTCATCTGATTGAAAATTCGAAAATATTTTTTTTCAGTTAATATATTTTTTATAATTATTAAAATATCATAATTTTAAATAAAATATTACATAAAATCATTGGCTTTCTTAATGTTTACTTATTGTTATTAAAATTTGTTTAGTGTGTTAGTTTTTCATGCTTGTCATATCAAAACCCACCCTGGCAGATTACTTAAACCACAACCCTAGGCTCATTGCATTCCATTGGATAGTACATTCTTGCGAAAAAGAACTGCATAGAATCAAATTGGATAAAATATGTAAGTTTTTAAATTAAATTTATGAAAAATACAAACTTTTTTGGCACTTATTTCACCTAATTAGTATGTTTTAAAAATTTTACAATGAATAATAAAATAATTGTTGCATATTATTATGTTAGTGTAATCTAATTATCTTATCTTATGTTAGTGTATCTAAGTTGTTTTAACAGGCTACAGAACCGACATTCCTTTTTATTTCTTTTATGCCCCTGACGGCTCTTTTAAAAGGTCTAAGTTTGTATGTATGTGATCACCATGTTCTATTGAGTTTTGTCAGACCTTCAAAGTTGAAGGCATTCCAACCATGTGTAAATCTGTTTAGGGATAGTTACTGATCCACATTTTGTTGCAAATAGATGTCAATGTGTGCTTGCTTTCAACATAACTGGTTTCAAAATCCAAGTACTTGGGAATAAAAACAGCAATTAAATAAATTTTGATTAAAATGTTGAGAAATCTCAAATGAAAATCAAATTTTGAATTACTTAAAAGGCGCAAATGCCAACTTAGTAAAAAAGATTCCATGCCGGGAATCGAACCCGGGCCATCAGTATAGCGCACTGACGTTCTACCGACTAAACCACATGGAACGACACCCAACAAGGAATTTTTTGCTATTACATGTTGGCAACGCTACAAACGAAGCACAAGATGGAATACAATCCACGAGCTACTGATCTGGGACAGTCACGAAACTCAAATTAATCCGGCATCGATTGAATCAATCAATGTTTGATCGTTGAATCATCGATATTCATTCGATGCTGGATTAATTTGAGTTTCGTGATTGCCCCAGATCGGTGGCTCGCGGATTGTATTCCATCTTGTGCTGCGTTTGTAGCCTTGCCAACATGTAATAGCGAAAAGTTCCTTGTTGGGTGTCTTCCATATGGTTTAGTCGGTAGAACATCAGTGTGCTATACTGATGGCCCGGGTTCGATTCCCGACATGAAACCTTTTTCACTAAGTTGGCATTTGCGCCTTTTAAGCAATTCAAAATTTGATTTTCATTTGAAATATATTCAAGGTGAATTTTCTCTCTGAAAAAATTTCCACGCATTAATGTTGAGAAATTATCAATCATTATTTTAAATTTAATCAAGAGTATTTTATTAATCATATATAGGGATTTATATTTTAACCTTTTATAATGTGAGATAGTTTTTATTCCATTTAAATTTAATCAAAATTTATACCAGAATTTTTGAACAAATTATACTTTTATAACATCAGTGAACAAAGCTGTAAAATTGCTTTTTTTTATTATTGAAAAATATTATTAAAAAATTCTGGTGTGAATTTAACATTACAAAGCACAATTTTCTAGATCTCAAAAAGTTAATAAACTTTTGGAAGATACACCAGTAGAACTCCATTTTAATTTCGATCCACCACATTTATATTATTAATTTTTAAAAATAAAATAAAAAAATCTAGATCTTTTCCACTTTCATTCATGCATATACATTTGTATGCATAGATAGCCAGAAAACATTTTTAGTTGTCAATAAAAGACATCTGCTTTTTTGAATCATACACAAAAAATTATGTATAAATTTAATTTATAAATTTAGATGGTTTATTTATACCAATCAATAGAAAGAAATCATATCTTAGCATGTTAACAAAAAGTCAAATTTTAAATTATTAAAAAATACATTACAAAAGACCTTACCCAACAAATTTTCTTATCCTTTCCTAGTAGAAAGTAAACTGTTCTAGTAATAACTTAAAAATTACACATCTAAATATTTCTTAATAAATTTTTAGATATTAATTAATAGTCAAATAGATAAGCATAAATAGCATTAACCATTTAACATATTTTAGCTTAAGTTCTCTATCAGCACTTTAATTTTAAAATTCAATACTTGATATATATATATATATATATATATATATATATATATATATGGATATATATATATATATATATATATATATATATATAAAGCTTTAAAAGGATGGACTTATGCCTGCTTTCTTATGTCCTCTATTCCTAAAATGTGCAAGATATTTATAGTCAAACACAATTTTCTTAACAAATCTTGATCTAAATTCTATATAAAACAACTTATCCAAACTATAGATTTAAATCAAATGAAAAAAATTTAATTCATTAAAATCAAGTTAATAATTATTTAAACTAGCAAATCATGTAATTAAATAGAAATACAATGTATCTTTGGCAAAATTTCAAATATGTAACTATGAGAATTGAAAGTATTATACCAGATTTCTTGTTATGAAAACATCAGAATGGCAGGCATCAGATATATCAAAAAGCAGGACATAAAAAAACTTCAATTAAACCCTGAAAAGAAACAGATGAACAATTAAAAGCAAGTACATGAACAGACTGATAAGGGGCTGGTATATATAATATATGTTATCACTTTAGGGAAGAGGGGGGGAGGGGGTAACCTGGCACAAGATGTCTTAAAGTATCTCTAGAGAGAATGGTAATTTGTCTTTTCATATCATTAATCATGCTTGATCCAAACCAAAAATCTCTCTTTTTATTTGTGACTAGTTATTTGCTTCAAAATTTCAACATAGTTTGTAATCTGTTCTTATCAAAATACAAAGTAATTAAAACTTTTAAATGACTATAAAATTATCTTATCTAAATCAGAAATGTGGTGGAATACTTCCAACATTTGGCATTCCTATTTTTATGTCATATGGTTATGCATCAGGGTTGCTAATCATACAGCGATGAAATTCCCTGATTTTTCTATGTGCATTTCACGAAAATACTAATCTAGCAGTGTAGTGCTTAGTGGAGATGCTGTGAGTTAACAAATATTGCATCACTCTACACTCAAATTTCCTAAATACTGATGACAAGTAAAAAATTTTCTTATATTCTCCTCTCCTCCCCTCCCCCCACACAGGCACACTAAAATTCAAAAAATGCTCTGAAAACTATAAATGGAATTACTTTAATAATTTATAATCATTATAAGCTTCCAACAAATTATTAAAACTTGCTATACAATACTGAGCTACCATTTACTTCTCTGTATCAGAAAATCACTAATGCCCAGATAAACTGTATTTTCAATAGGAGGCAAAACAAGAAAAGAAGCAGATACTTCAGTGATGAGATGCAGTCTTGCGAAAGTTGTTTATTGTAACTTGAAAATAGAAAACAATGTTGGGAAATGTTTAAAAAAAAAAAATCCTGCCTACTACCCCTCCCAGGCCTGTAGCTAAGGGGGCGCTATGGGCGGCTCAACCACCCTAAAATATTTTGAGCCCCCCCCCCCCCTGGAAAAGATTCCAAGGTCACTAAATGAATTTCTGTTCCTAAAATTCAAATGAAATTCTGTTCAAAATTCTAATTTAGTTTTGAGAATTTTTCACAGTTTTGCAGTTACTAAATTGTATCTAAAAATAGTATTTTAACATTTACACATCCTATTTGTACATTTGAAGCTAACAGATGTTTAATTTTGCACCAGTTATACACTCAAAATTTTTATCATCCTATACTTTTCTTAGCATAAGATGAAGTTATTACTCAGTTTAATAAGAAAGATAGTACTTATACAATGTGAATATGCATTAATTAAACTTTCTGCATTAGAGAGAGAGAAAAAAAATATATGAGCCCCCCCCCCCCCATGGCTCACTTCTAGCTACAGGCCTGCCCCCCCCCCCCCCGGGTAGGTGTAAGAAGGTTGTTATTGTTGAATGCATTATGTAACAAAAGGCAAAAGCACAATTAAATTGTTTAAAATAGTATATATTTCTTTTAAATAGTATATGATATAAAATTATTCATACATAATTATATTTTACTCGCTTCTTTTCATTTGAATCAATGAAGTATGCAAATAATAAATGCATAATTATATCTGTGTATCACATTGAACAAATGAAAAAACACCAGCAAAAATAAAAGTAATTTTAGACATTGATAATGATACCATTAAGAAAGGAGGGGGGGGGGGAGTTGACAGGATGATTACATGATATCAGAGGTCATTTAAGAATTACATAAGCAGTAAAGGGAAGAGGGGGTCCAGTGTCAGCTTATTTTTGCAGATAAGTGGGGGGAGGGGGGGGGACACGAGAATTCTTATATAAGCATTAGGCTTTGAATAAACTATAAGTTAATAAAAATCAAAAGATCATTACTTGAATGACTGTTCTGCAGATGTTGAATTACTTCAGAAAAAAGATATGGAGCATAAATAAGAGTTGAAAATGAACATTCTAGATTGTCACTACATTGAAAACATAATAATAGACAATATGCAGAAACATTGATTCAAAGATCAAGACAACCAGAATAGAAATGCAAATGCTGAACACATATTGCTATGACTCTGGTTTAAATTTTTAGGTATGTACCTAAATAAATTAAAAACTTGTATTTTTAGTTTTTTTTTTCTTTTTCGTTTAAAGATTATAAATAATAATGCATTAAAAACTATTTTGTATTCTATGAGCTGTTTAATTTAATAAGTGACAACCTATTAAACTGATTTTGTTATTGTTCGATACCACAACCCCTATATACAGGGGTGGGGAATTTTTCCATATTCTTACCAGCCAAGGAATTATTTCACCAGCCCCCAAGATGCAACACACACGCTGTTGAAAATAGTTATGACAAAATTGCACGCGATTACAGACAAAATTACTATTAATAAAATGCACTTTCATAATTCTTTTTTCTATAATATTAGGAATTATACATAACAGAGGTAAGATTAATATTAGATAGAACATAATGCCATATTTACACTGTAAAAATTTGGAAAGTTAAAATATCTAGATTAAAAAATGTTTCTGATAATGTGCCTATTGCCCACAGTTTTTCAAAAACTAAAAATCCACTCGCCTTGTAAGAAAATCCACTCGCCAATGGCGAGCAAAATGATGTATTTCCCCACCCCTGCCTATATATATATATATTTATTTATATAAATTTGCTGGATTAATAACATAAATTTATAGCTAATTTTGTATGACAAACAATTTTGATGTTAATATGTCATAAAATCTTACATAAGCAATTGGGAGGGGTCTATCGTTTGCTTATTTTTTTCATACAAGGGGCAGAGAGGAAAGGAGTAACGCTTAAAATTAGTAATAAAATGTGTAATTAGTAGCCATTGTTCTCTTTATTTTTACAAAGCAATAAAAATGGAAAAACAAGGGTAGGATTAAAGATCAATGTAAATCAGAAAAAAGGACTTGGTATGGCCATTTTATAAATTAGCACATACTGACATACTTGCAATTCTGACTATAAACTACTAGCAACTCCACCAATGTGTTATTCTAGTATTAATGTCTTCATTATTGAGAAATTGGATTAACCCAATTTTTCATAATGAATCATAATTAAAATTTCAATTTTTCATTTTAATATATAGATTTATTAAACTTAAATTCAGTTAAACATTATTAAAACTACTTAGAAAATACTTAATAATGTGTAGCTTACAATTAAAATGTTTCATGGTATAAAAGTCAATAATGTTAAAAAAAAAAAAAAAAAAAAAAAAAAAAAAAAAAAAAAAAGCTGGTTAAAACTAATGAAAGTCACCATACTGGCTTTTTAATTTTAGCCAGCTTTTTTGCAACCCTGGTTTAAAATCAAAATGTGAAGTTGAATAAGAGAGTATTCAAAGATTGGGTGCTAGTTATAGCATTTTAATAACAAAATTTTTTTCTTTGCATTATCTGATGAATCTAATGACCAAAAAAGTTGACTTCAAATTGTCATTCAAAAAACAAACCCAAGAAGAATTTTTAAAGTTATTATTGGAATAACCATGGAAAAGAATATTATATTTATCAAACTGCATCCAAATGTTCATTATTAGTTATCAAAAGATTGTTTAAAAATATTTTCAGAGTGTCAATGTTTCTCTGTGTAGAGTAGTTTATTTTTTGGACATAAAACTGCTTGCTTATACAGTTTAAATTAAAATATGATTTTTTTTTCAATTTTCTACGTAAATTCACTAAAATTATTTAATTTAAATTATTTTAAATGAAGTTACACTAATTAAATCCAACATTGTCTAATTTTATCAATAAATATGCATACGTATATGTAATAAGAAAGGATATTTTTAAAAGAATCTGGTTAAAAAAAAAAAAAAAAAAAAAAACAGGTTTTTTGCCAACTTTGAATAAAAACAAACTTGATATATTTTCTGCTTGTTTAATAAACAGTACAGGGTAGATGTAGATCAAAATATTGTTTATAAAGACTTTCATAGTGTCAATGTTTCACTGTGTAGAACATATTATTCTTCGAGCATAAGAGTGTTTAAATTAAAATTCGATTTTTTTTTCAATTTTCTATATTAATTCACTGTAATTATTTAATCTAAATTAGTTTTAAATGAAGTTACACAACTTATAATCCAATAGTGTACATTTTTATCAATAAATATGATTGCACTTGTAATTAGTTAACAAAACAGAGGGGGGGGGGGAACCTGGTTTAAACAAAAAAAGAAATTAGTTTCTTGCCAACCCTGCTGTAGATAAATAGTTTAAAATACTAGGGCAATATCAGGCGATAACTGCTATCAAATTATTGAAACAGTAAAAGGTAAAAAAAAAAAGTAAATAATAATAAATTATGGAATATTAGTGTATAGTTTCATCTCACTATTTTTAAGAATTAAACTTCCACAGACTACTTGATAATTTATAATAATAAATTTTACAAATCTTAAAGAAATGTACTGTGAAAGGAATATTTTCAGCACTTAATAAAATAATTTAAAAAAGAAATGTAGGAATGATGTCTGAGGCCACAAATCTGCAGATTTAATAATCATTTGCATTTGCAACAATTATTATAATTATCAGAAGATAAACATTTTAATAATTTTAGATGGATAGTTTTACAAAATGTAAGGCAATTTCACTATCAAATTATTGAGACAATAGGGTACCTAAAGGGTAATAATATTAATAATTTTTGGAATATTATCGTCTCACTTTTTTTTATCAATTAACCTTTCATAGAAAATTTTATACACCATTTATAGTTAATATTACATATGTAAAATAAATTATACTGCAAGTTGAATATTTTAAATACCAAATACAATAATTTCAAAATAAAACACAGAACTGATGTTTGAGACCACTAAATCTGCAGATTTAGTTGCTTTATGGTTACTTCATAACTTTTTTTTTTTTTTTTTTTTTTTTTTTTGGGGGGGGGGGGGGGGTAATAGAAAAATATTTAAAATACAAAATAGACTATAAATAGTTTGTGTAACTTAATTGTTTTTATTTAAATGGGGACGGATTACACCTTATGAGCCTCTCTTACACTGTGCCCTGAAAGAATATTTTCTGCTTCATGACTGGTTTGATTGTCAGATCATAAGATATGCAAGACAGAGTTATATTATATACATTAAAAACAAATAAATAAAATATTGAAATTTTATTAACCACATAAAATAATTTATAATCAGCTATTCATACAAGTTTTGGGATTATTACATTTTGATAAATGTAATTTAAAAATTAAATTTGATCATTTAAGATTTCTGTTAAGTCAAAATATTTTTTGCTCTATAAACATTAAAATAAAATTGAATTTTTAGCAATGTCTACATGAAATGTCCATAACTGGAAAATAACTTATTAAGAATCCCAATAATGGACATCCTCCCCCCCCCCTTCTCTTAACACCTTAAAAATAAATAAAAATTTGTAAATTGCCATTGGTAAATAAAATTCAAACATTTCCATTGTTACTCAAGCAAAAACATGTTCAAATTTTGCAAGAAAATAAATATACAAATTTACTAAAGTCAGCCCTTAGAATTTTCTTTAAGATTTTCACTAACAAACAGTGGAGCTTTGAAACATTATTTTCTGCTTTCTGACTGGTTTGACTAAAAGTTTCAACAATAACCCAAATATATAAAACGTGCAAGAGAGAGTTATAAAAACATATTTAAAGCTAAATATTTAATAGTTATTTTTTTATGTTCCAAAAGCATCAAGAACTGCCCATTACACTGGCAGCTGGCACATCGACCACGTATAATTTTTTATTATGCTCTTATACTAAGCATGTGTTTTAGTTTCTGATTTAAATTAAGTGTGAAAACATTTATAATAATCCTAAGTTAACAATTTTAAAAAATCAGATTATATATATATATATATTTAAGAGTAGATGTACCAGTAATGGAGACACTTAAGGAATTTATTTTCAAACAGCTATACATATTTCTTTTTTCCGATATTAAATTAATCAATCCACAATATTTAACAACTCCTATAGTTTCATTTCCCAATATATGAATCAAAATTTAATTTTAAATAACAGATAGAGTAAATGTGCCAGTTGTGGACCCCTTTAAGAAATTTCATTAAAAATATTTTTTTTAATATTAATTATTATTATTTTATTCTAGTTTTTTTTTTTTTTTTTTTTACATTATATTAATTATTCAACAATATTTAACAAATTCCATAGTTACATTTCCCAATATGGCATAGTTTATAGCCTGCAGTTATAGAAAAACAAATTCTATAAAAATTTATTATCAGAAATTCTCGCTTGTAGAGAGTAAAATAATGAATTTCCCATCCCTGAGTATGGCAAAACACATCGCAGATTCTTAAGCTATAAGGATGACATTCAAAAAATTTTAACAGAATTTTAAACGATATATAGAACAATATACGAGGCAATCTAAATTAGATTTTTAAACATTTAATAATATAAAAATAAATCGCGTAAAATACATATAAAAGCATAAATGAACTTACTTTTTTCACGCACATGCCGGGACCGGGAGACGAGAACACAATTCATCCTTGCCCGCCAAATCCAAACAAACACTGATATGTTGCCATTCGTGAATCTAGATTAAGAGAAACGGATAGTTTAGCGAACAAGGTACAAATCCATCTCGTTGGTTTTAGCGCTGTTCCCGAGGCGAGATTGACCAATCACAAGGCTGCATGGGATGTTATTTTATGCTTCATTCACCGTATTCAAGTGCAACTGCTAAAAGAGGATTTTTTTACTGCTGGTCGTTTGATATCTTTGTAGATTAACGGTGCTTCTTCAATTTTCTAGAGAAATGGTAAAGTGAATGTCAAATATACATTTAACGCATCATTATTTTACAGAAATTTTTAACAGTGTACACAAATGCTGAACTAGTGGGAAAATTAAACTCACTAATTATTAGCCTTTCAGGTCAGATATAGTGTGTGAGTATATTCATTAAAATACAAATTATTATTACTATAACGCCCCTGTGTCCCATAAATTTTAATTATAAAACATTTTTTTCCGATACAAAAATTTAAGAGCTGAATTTTTTCGCAACTGGAACATACCTTTTTAGTCTACTTTGAATAAGGTGAATCTTCTGAGAAACGGAAAAAATGTGATGATATTGGCGAAAAGTGCTTAAAATTCACATTTAATTTATAATAAAATGGTCAGTTTCACCAATACAATTTTTTGAGCATATTACACACATATTCTCAAATCTTTTGTTACATTTTGTATATGTATTTTGTCTCTTCTATAATATTTTGAAAAATAATTTTTGTTTCACGAATACAATTTTTTGAGCATATTACACACAAACATATTCTCAAATCTTTTGTTACATTTTGTATATGTATTTTGTCTTTTCTATAATATTTTGAAAAATAATTTTTGTTACACATATGCTATGCATGCCATCCTAGGTAAATACACATTGCATTTATGAGCACTCATGCTAATTATCTGGAAAATTAACAAATAATGTTTCTAGAATGATATTCAATTTTAAATCACTTTTGAATTTCGTAGAAAGTTACATGAATGTCTTGCAGATACCGTTTTAAAATATTCAGAGTATGTCATATTTTCATATTTAAAGAGTTACTTTCTGAAACTGGCATTTGTTTAAGGATGCAAAGACATCATATTCCTTACGTCAGGAGACGTAAATAAATATTTAAATCTGAACTCGAGAATTCTCAAGACCTATGATAAATAATTCAGTTTTAGGGACTGGACCAGCAATAAATTATACACAAGTGCTGAACTACTGGGGAAATAAACTCATTAACCATCAGCCTTTTCATTCTACTCATTTTAATATTTTCACAGAAAGTTATGATGTTTAATATATTACTAACAGCCATATCTAATTCATGAAAATTTAGACGATTTGCAATGAAATTGTATTGCTTGATGGAAAATTAATATTATGGTAAATATCGCTTATAGTGCATTTGATAGGAATATAAATTTTAAAAAAATGAGGTACAAGGTTTAAGCATTTGTTTTGGAATACAAATTTTTGTAAGTATTCAATATTTTTTATTTACAAATGCATTTTTCAAGTTGCGAGAAGTTAAACAAAAATACAACTTTTCTTGACTATAACGTACCTTCTTATGCTACGCTGAAAGAAGCGAATCTTCTGAAAAACGGAAAAACATGACGATAATGATGAAAAGCGCTGAAAATTCCCAAATTTCAACGTATCATAAATTAGTTAGTTTTACTAACAAAACTTTTTTTTTTTAGCATTTTAAGTAAAGGAGGATTTTAGTAATTTTCCAGTTTAATATTTTTTTTTCAGAAAAGTCTTCGAATACTTTCAAATGAAATTAAAGTAACAGATAAGCTCCAATTTTTCTTTAATTACAGAATTTTGAAAGTAGAAAATGAAAAGTATTTCAATTTCGTAGAATTACTGAGGGCTTTTGTATCTTCACTTTTTTTAATGTCGAGCATTTTAAAATATTTAGAGCACATATTCAGAATTGGATATTCAGATTCCATGAAATTTTCTTCTTTTGACGAAACCGTTTCCTAGGAGATGCTCCGAGTGAATATTTCGCCAAACTGATTAAATTAATTTTCTTACTATTTTGAGGGTAATAATTTTATAAAAAGTTCTGTCCGATAAAGTCTAGGGGGAGGGGGGCTTCTATAGAATTGTTTAGAAGCTCCTACATTTATTGACAAAAGAAAAAAGACCTGTCTTAGGAGTAATTCAAATTCACATCCTTCAATATAGGAGTCCGTTGCTCTGGCATCACGCCATGAGGTGCTAGAGTAGATGTGATTATAAAGGCATATACTCGATTATACTGAGTGTTTAAATTTTTATAATTATAGATATATATATATATACATATTTTTGTGTGTGGATTGTGCTTTTATCGATTATGTTATATATCTTGCAAGTTTTAATTAATAAATTAAATTTATTAATATGATTTTCTTATGCTTAATGAATAATTATAATATGGCTTGATTAAATAATAAATTAGAGAAATTTTATTTGCTCAAGGAAGGGTTGGAATATAGACTGGTTGTTTCTCAGAAATAATGAAATATGATGTGCCAATCAGAAAGATTTTACTACATTGAGTAGGTGGAAAAGATTTTAAGAATTTGCTGTTTATAGAGTCAGGAAGGATAAATTATTTATATTTTTAAAATGAGTGAAAAAAGTATATGCTTCTCATCGAAATAGGGGGTGTATTTTTGAAAAAAACCCATAACTTCTTACTGAAAATAGATGTGTTATCAGTTTAAAGTTTATATAACTTCTAAATGATTGGCCTTAGGTTTATCCATGAAGGATTTTTGGTAAAGTTAAAAATGGGCACAAAAGGCGAAAAAAATAGGGAGAAAAAAGGAGGTTTTGGTGAGAAAAAAATCATAAGTTTGTCAATTCTCAATATATAAAATCCAACTAAATTTTTTATAAATGTTCTCAAAATTATCTAAAACATTTATATTTTCAAGTTTTTGATAAGACTAACTCTTACTAGTCAAAAAGAAAATTAAACGAAAACAAAAATAAGGGTGGGAAAATCAAAAAATCCATAACTTCGTCAATTCTTAAACTATCAAATCCAAATATACTTACTTTACATCTTCTCAATAATATCTACAACTTTTATACTAATAAATTTTTCATAAGACCAATTCTTATAGCAAAAGCAAGTTAAACAATAATAGGGGTTTAAGAAAAAACTCAAATCCAAAGTGCTTATATTCTAATTTATTTTTAAATTAATTTTTGATTTTAAACGCATCCAAATGACAAGTCCTCTTAATTAGAAACTATATAATGCAGGGCATGAAATTTCAGCTTAAAAGGTACTCGCCAGTCTAAAATTTTTAGTCGCCTCTATTTTACATTCATTCAGAAACAACGTTAGCCCACACACCTGGGCATAAAATAAAATATTTATGACAAATTTGATTTAAATTGGCGATTATTAGAAGAAGCTATCTGTTAAATTCAGAATATTTTGCATTTATAAAACATATGGGATTTTTTAAAAATATTAACAGATGTAATATGAAAAACTTTCTGTTGCCCGAAAAAAATGCAGAAATTGATAAAACGAAACATATTTAAGAAAAAAAAAAGAAAAATATAACATAAACTCAAAATAAGCTTGCCAGGATTCAGTGGTTACAGAAAAACATACTAATGATAAGTTCCTGTACTACTAGTACTTTAGTTTTGTGTAGTGCTAATAGTACTGCATCTGTAGGGTCAAACTCTGTCAGATTGGGCCCATTAACAGAAATTCTGAGTAAATCATTCCTTATCTCAATCTTCAGAGTGCTTCTGTATGTTGTCTTGAGTCTGTTATGACAGCTGAACACTCTCTCACATGAAGCGCCCCACCAGTGGCCGAGAGGGTCTGACCTCTCAACTGGTAGACGGCAGGTGCTGGGTTCGAACCCAATCGCGGCCGTCGGCCTAACCGTTCGGAGTTTTCGTGGTTTTCTTCGAACCTTGCGTAAATACGGGTTAGGTTCCCTTAGAAAGACCCCCACGAAGGGCATCCCTCCCCATAGGGCCTATATCCCATAGCGTAGATAATCGGCCGACAAAAAATACAACAACAACAACAACAACAACTCTCACATGAAGCTGTGCTTACTGGTAAAACAGCAAAAAATGTTAGCATCTGGAGCAGATTGGGGAATCTTGCTGAACATTTGTCAGTGTAAACTTTTCCAGCATGTCTTTCAGTGTCAGTGATGGGAACATAAATTTAAATTCTATCCACTCTGCCAATACAATATCTACATTTTCATTAAAGCGATTTGGGTTTAAATACATAAAGAGCTTTTTTATTTCTTCTATCCCAAATTCAAGAATTATTTCTTTGGGAGGCCAACCAACAGTGTCAAAAATATGCACACATGCTAACACATATGATGACATAGATTGCAGTCTTTCTGTAATGTATATCTTTGCATGTTTAATTAATGTCCCTCTTAAAGTCTGAAACTCTTCCTCTTTATTTTCTATATTTGTCAGCTGCACATCCTTGATTATCCCTGAAATAAATAGATGAACTAAAATTCCTGTTCGCTTGGTCCAGCACCAAATTCGAGATCTGATAGAACTGAGATGCAATGTTCATATTTTATTTTCAAAGATGAAATGAGAAGTTCCTTGTTTCATAATGACACACTTTAAGGGTTCAATTTCCGGTAGAAATCCAAGAGGAAGTACAGAACTTTAAAAAATTTATAATCCTTCAAACTTTTCAGCAAATCCTTAGTTTTAGAATTGCCATTGTCTTTTCCCTGAGCCAATTGTTCAAGATAGCTTACAACAGTGTTCAAAGATTGCAAGAGAGCTTTTACTGCACTTTCTTTGCTGAATAACCATCTAATAGTGTAAATATCACTCAGTTTAAGAATTTCTTCTTCTAGAATGTCTGCTCTTTCTTTTA
>OZ025292.1:163162548-163172548 GCA_964019185.1 Maratus speculifer | reverse complement strand
GATTTTGTGACTTTCACAAAAGTTGCTCTATACATTTAGCTAACATAATATGCAAATGAAATTTTGATATCGTTGACGCATGCGCAGTAAAAAATTATTTAGTAAACCAACCCATTCTTTATACAATTTTCATTATTTTTTAATTCTGATTACAGGGTACTGTGTGCAATGTTGTTTGTCATATTTTCTGAAAAAAATAATATTTTATATTAAGAACTCTGAAAATTATAAGGAAAAAACTTGGAAAAATTTGGGATCATTTTTATAAAAACCTTAATTACTCTGCGAGTATGCATGCTATTTGCATAAAAATGAACAAGGCTTATTACAATAAGGCATTCAATTACAATCTAGAGTTTGAGCTCTTTGGCTACATTAGTTTTGACAGGGTTATTCAAAAGATATTCATTCTTTTTTAATTTGTTGACGGCCCCCTTTGGAGTTTCGGGAAAAAATCTTCACGGAGATGTATGACTTATACTATTATATTTATACACTAAGAGTTTCGAGATTATTCCTCATGTATTTTTCTAGATATTTAGTAAAATGCCTAAAATCGCAAGTGTCCCATAATCAATGGCAATATAGTGTATACGTATTAAAATACAAATTGATATTACTGTAATGTTCCAGCGTCCTATAATTTTTATTTATAAAAATATTTTTTCATGATACGAAAAGTTAAACAACTAATTTCCCGACTATAACATTCTTTGTTCTTTTACATTGAAAAAGCTGAATCTGCTAAAAAAAAAGGAAAAGCATAATGAGCAAAGCGCAGAAAATTCACAAAATTCAGTCCATTATACAGTCACAGAAAAAAAAAAAAATCTTGGGACTTGAGATTTTAGACGTTTTGTTAAATCTCTAGAAATATACGAAAAGAAACATTCTGAAACTTCAGGTGTGCAAACATAATAGCAAAAGTCATACATATTCCTGGAGATTTTTTGCCGAAATCCCACAGGGAACGTCAAAAAATTGAAAAATAAGGAAGATCTTTTCGATAACCCTGTCAAAACTAATGTAGCAAAAGCATTCAAACTGCCGAATATCATTAAGTGGCTTATTGTAATAAAATGTGTTTATTTTTATCCGGATAGCATGTATACTCGTGGAAAAATTATGGTTTTTATAAAAACAGTCCCAAAATTTTTGCTTATTAGTTGCAGAGTTTTTAATGTAAAATAAAACTCTTTTTCTGAAATAATGAGAACAAACCCTGTAAACGGAATTAAAAAACACTTAAAAATGTATGCAAAATGAACAGCTTTACTAAATAATTTTTCATTGCGCATGCGTGGAAGCTATGAAAATTTTGAATGCATATTGTGTTAGCTAATTTAGCGTATAGAGCAACTTTTGTAAAAGTCTCAAAATCACAGCTTAAAATTGCCGAAAATTATCGTCGCTTGATTAAGCTGAAAATCCGTTATTCCCAAAATGAAACAAAAAGATAAGGGGTTGTATCCATATTCCATTGATTAGTGAAAATATAGCATACAACTCATGAACGAAAAAATAAACACTTGTACCGCATTTTTAATGCTCAGACGTTTTACATTATCTTTTCCTGTTTAAACATAAGAGCCGGGTTGGAAGTTTCTACTTAGCATGCGCCACTTTAAATAGTAATGTTTGCAGCTTGAGATGACTGTATTTCTCTCTTTTTTTGCTTTATTTAGTGATTTAAAAGGTTGAATTTATT
Organism: Maratus speculifer; assembly: GCA_964019185.1. Lineage (NCBI taxonomy): Eukaryota > Metazoa > Arthropoda > Arachnida > Araneae > Salticidae > Maratus > Maratus speculifer. The sequence goes on along the minus strand of OZ025292.1, from coordinate 163,170,840 downwards.
CTTTTTTCTGAAAATACAAGTCTTTTCTGGTGCATATAATGGAACGTAAAAAGCTTGCCGTTGTTGAAAAAATTCGCGTCTTAACTATATTAGAACGAAATTTCCTATAAGTCGCATTACTGTAGATTTGCAAGTATCGAGGCAAACGATTTATGCCCTAAAAAAGGCGAGTGCCAATTTACCTCGGGGCAGTGTGCCAGTGCGAAAATCCGTTCAAGAAGACCAAAAATGACTTCAGACTGGACTGATAGTTTTTTAAAACGTGAGATATTATTAAAAACAACCATTACAGATGCAGAAATAAAAAAAAAAACTTAGATTTTTTAAAGAATGTATCAGTAAGGACTATCGTCCTAGTCTTCAAAAAGACTTGAAGATTTCAGCTCAAATAGCAGCGAAAATAAAACCCCTGCTTACTGATATCATGAAAAAAAATTATTTTTTTGTAAGAAATACTTGAATTGGACAGCAGAAGACTGGAAGAAAGTAATGTTTTCTAATCCAAATACCTCCAGGCTTATGAGAGGACGTCCGATGATTTTTGGAATAAACCTTTTTTTACAATGTAAGTGTTTACTTTTATAACACTTTTTTCATGAGTGTCAAGATTTGTTTTCTCGGCTCTGTACGCAAAAATTCACGCACTACTAGATTTGGATAAAGCCACCCCCCATCTTTTTGCTTTTTTTTTTGGTAAAAACGGATTTTAGCTTATTCTATTGATGATAATTGTCAGCATTTTTCATCTATAATTTTGAGATTTTTACAAAAGTTGTTCGATATATATTTTTTTTACATTTTCATTATTTTTCAACACATTATGCAATTGAAATTTTGATAGCATTCACACATGTGCAATGAAAAATTATTTAAGAAAGCTGCTAATTTTGCATTGAAATTTTAGCATTTTTTAATTCTGATTACAGGATTGTGCACATTGTTGTTTTTCATATTTTCAAAAAAAAACTTTTTTTTATATTAAGAACTTTGCAAGTGATAAGCAAAAAACTGTTTTAATAAATACCTTAATTTATCTATGAGTATACATGCTATTCGCTTAAAAAATGAAATACTTTATTACAATAGCTCCTTAATGATCATCCGCAGTTTTATAGCTTTTGCTGCTTTCGTTTTGACAGGATTATCCAAAACATCTTCATTATTTCACAATTTTTTACGGTCCCCAATGGGATTCCGCAAAAGCTCTTCACGGAAATATATGATCTGTGCTATTAAGTTTACATACATTAAGTTTACACAGTTTCAGAATAATTCCTCATGTGTATTTCTAGATATTAAAAAAAAAAAATCTAAAATCTCAAGTTTCAAGAATTTTTTTTGCTGTAACTGTAAATTGGTCAAATGTACTGGTACAGCAGTTCAAATTTTAGCTTTTGTTCCTTCATTTTTGTAATTTTTCAGAAAAGTATTAAAATTCTTTCAATTCAAATCAATTTAAGAATTAATAAGATTTAATTGGAAACAGAAAATGAAAAGTATTTCGATATATTTTGAGTTTTTGTATCTTCGTTTTCTAACATATCACATACAAAAATATTCTGAAATTTTTCGTTTTACATCTTTTGTATTTGTATATTGAGTTTTCCATAATCTTTTCTAAAATAATTTTTGTCAAACATATACATACGAACCTGATTAAATATGATTTGAATTTATAAGCTCATTCGAATTATTTTCAAAATTTAAAATAATATTTCTATTATAATATTCCATTTTAAATCTCTTTTGAATTTTGTAGTTTAAAAGCCTGATCCGTTTTAAAATATTCAGAGTATGTCATATTTTCATTTATTTAGACAGTTTAAACTGATATTTGCTTAGGAATAAAAAGGAACCACCGTCCTTATGTCTGGAGATGTAAATAAATATTTAAATCTGCTCCCAAGAACTCTCCAGACCTACGAAAAATAATTCAGTTTTAGGGACTGAACCAATATTAAATTATACACTAATGCTGAACTTCTGGGTAAAATAAACTAACTAATCATTAGCCTTTTCATTTAATGCATTTTACAATTTTCACTGAAAGTTATGACATTTAATAAATTATTGACAGCCAAAACTATTTTATGTAAATTAAGAAGATTTGCAATGTATACAGGGTGATTCAGCTCGTCGGTGACAAACTTTAAGGATCGATAGAGCACACCTAGACGAACATTTTTGAATAGGGAATGTATGGTCCCTGACGCGATGGTAAGGCGCTAGGCGCTTTCGAAAATTTGGGTGCCGAAATTCGAAACGTCATAAAAACTAGGGAAATGGTTAGATTTTCTTGCTTGTTGCGTCGAAATGATTCTGTTTGTTTAGACTTTCTTCAGTACCAATTTGATAAGCGTATCTCTTAAAACATGGATAGGGGGCGCTGCAGACTTTGGAGAGCTAGACAACAACTTTAAGCCCGTTATTTTGATAATTTAACACATGCTCGCCAAAGTTTATACTCTAACTTAAAGTTTGAACCCAAAAGTAGAGCCCTGCAAAAAGCGTAAGAGCCGGAATAAAATGTCAAAGTACAGGGTGGTCGAAACTCGAAGGCTCCTAAGAGATAAACAAACAGATTTCTTGACTTATGGCATGCATTTTCATGATTCTGTTTGCTGGGGCTCTCTGAAACTCAGTTGAACGGTACAAAAAGAAACATCGATAGGGGGAACTTTGGGCAAAAAACATAATTCGTTGAAATTTCGGACGCTAACTGGAAACGGGGCGCTACGATCAGTTAGAAACAAAACAAGAGAGTAATTTACTTATCATAAGAAGCTATTAAAACTGCAGTTTGTTTGTTTTTTTTAACAAACATAGCTGGTTTCAATCATGCACAATACACGCAATAAAATTTACATAAGGTGCTTTTTGCTGATTTATGCAAAAGATATCGTACCATATCGATATGCAAAAGATACGTAATGCGTAGACGACAACGCGAGATGACGTAGTTGTATGCGCAGACACGTCTTTTGAACGTGCGGTACCTACTTAAGCTTCGGGTTACTTGTCTGCAGATCGGTAGTAGGATGGAACGGTACACAAACTCTGAATTGGCTGACATGCATTTGGCGTATGGCGCTGCTGGTTGTAATAGACGAGCCGCTCAGCGGTTGTACGCCGAGCGTTACCCCAACAGGCAAATCCCCTGCCATGCCTTCTTCGCTCGAGTACACCAGAGGTTGTCCACAACGGGATCTTTCGACGGAGGCAGGCCTGAACGGGAGCGATCAGTGAGCACCCCCGACAACGAAGAGGCTGTGCTTAACCTGGTTGAGGACAACCCAGGTCTTAGCACGAGAGATATCGCCAGACATGTTGGCATTTCGCAAGCAACTGCGTGGCGCATCTTACGTTCCCGGAATCTGCACCCCTACCACATCCAGCGGGTGCAGTTGCTCAGAGAGCAGGATTTTGGCCCTCGAGTGAAATTCTCAAGATGGTACTTGGCGATGAGATCCAGGGATCCCCGTTTTGTAAACAGCATTTTGTTTACGGACGAGTCCACCTTCAGCCGGGAGGGAATGTGGAACGCCCACAACAGTCATGTGTGGTGTGATGAAAATCCACATGAAACCAGAAGCCGAGCAGCCCAGGAGCGTTTCTCAGTAAATGTGTGGGCCGGCATTCTGGGGGATTGCCTCATTGGCCATTATTTGTTACCTGAACGGCTGACAGGTGGAAATTACCTGATTTTCCTGGATCAAGTGCTGCCGCAGCTTCTGGAGGAGGCGCACGTACCCGAAGGTTCGCGTCGCCAGATGTGGTTCCAGCACGATGGAGCTCCGGCCCATTACACGAACGACGTGCGTCTCCATCTAAACGCAAGGTATGGCCAGCGGTGGATCGGGCGTGGGGGTCCAGTTCACTGGCCTGCCCGATCACCAGACCTCACCTGCTTGGATTTCTTCCTTTGGGGTTACCTGAAGGCCGAGGTATACCATACACCTGTCAGCAGTGCTGAAGAACTTGTGGCGCGCATTGTGGCAGCTGCAGGGCAGATCAGAGATACTCCTGGCATTGTTGGAAACACACACTCCTCAATGCGACGGAGGTGCGAAGCCTGCATCATGGCCCAAGGTCGAAATTTCGAGCATCTTCTGTAGTGTTATTTTTTGTAAATAAATTTCCAGTATCATTGATGTTTTTGGTCTAAATTTATTCAGAAGTGTTGAGCAGAGGTAGAAAATGTGTTTTCATTATTACTAACTGATCGTAGCGCCCCGTTTCCAGTTAGCGTCCGAAATGTCAACGAATTATGTTTTTTTGCCCAAAGCGCCCCCTATCGATGTTTCTTTTTGTACCGTTCAACTGAGTTTCAGAGAGCCCCAGCAAACAGAATCATGAAAATGCATGCCATAAGTCAAGAAATCTGTTTGTTTATCTCTTAGGAGCCTTCGAGTTTCGACCACCCTGTACTTTGACATTTTATTCCGGCTCTTACGCTTTTTGCAGGGCTCTACTTTTGGATTCAAACTTTAAGTTAGAGTATAAACTTTGGCGAGCATGTGTTAAATTATCAAAATAACGGGCTTAAAGTTGTTGTCTAGCTCTCCAAAGTCTGCAGCGCCCCCTATCCATGTTTTAAGAGATACGCTTATCAAATTGGTACTGAAGAAAGTCTAAACAAACAGAATCATTTCGACGCAACAAGCAAGAAAATCTAACCATTTCCCTAGTTTTTATGACGTTTCGAATTTCGGCACCCAAATTTTCGAAAGCGCCTAGCGCCTTACCATCGCGTCAGGGACCCTACATTCCCTATTCAAAAATGTTCGTCTAGGTGTGCTCTATCGATCCTTAAAGTTTGTCACCGACGAGCTGAATCACCCTGTATTGCTTGATGGGAAATTGATATTATAGTGATTATTGCTTATAGTGAGTAAACATAGGAATCTATTGAAAAAGGGAAATAAGATATTATTGTTTGAGTATATACATTAAAACACAAGTTTATGTTTCTATAGCGTCCATGTGCCTTACAATATTTAGGGTTCTGTACTTATAAATGAAAACGGAACCATTAAAAGATCACTCTGGTGTCTGTCTAAAAGTGTGTCACACGAATTTTACTCTTAAACTATAGAACGTGGAAATTTCAAATTGTGAGAAGTAATAAAGACTGTTGCCCTACATACTTACAGATTATTAAACATTTGCAAATATATTTATTTAAGAGGGTGTAGGGGGCTAATTAGGTTACTTGAAGAAGAAAAAAAATATTATATATATATATATATATCGTGTGGGATATTTTATGAAAGCTTTTATTACGCCGAACTCAAAAATATAATACTTTTAATTTTAGGAATTATATTTTCTGAGATATCGTCGAAAATATCGTGCAACAATATGTTCCCACGTCCTCTGATTCCGAATATATATTAAATTAAAATCATGAAAAAATTAGAGGTTATAGATGTTACTTTAAACCGTGCAGGAAACCTATAGCGATTACTAAAGGTTGCAAAGTTTTTTGTGAAAGCACATTTTTCTGTAATTCACAAATTTCGATTTGTGGGCATTGAACAAAGATGCTCAGGAGCGTTCGAAGTACAAATCGTAGCAGAAGTATAAAAACATTGTTCATAAAGATTTAAAAAATCATGGTAATTAGACATAAATAATGACAGGGGCGGCGTACTCTGTGTACCATCGGCTTTTGAAGCCTATATAAGAACTTTCAATAAAATATATGCGTAATGCAATGCTTAGTAACATTATAAAAGCAACAAACTTTATATTGTTGCAAACTGATTAGTTTAATTATAATCAATCACATAAATCAAGGTTCGTATTCATAAGAATTGTTTTTAAATATCTATTTTATTACCGGTTTTTTTTTATTATTTGCCTTATTTAATGCAATATAAGTTTAAATATGCTCTACTTTTTATTCTCAACAGAAATCAACATGATGGTGTAATAGTACAAAAAAAAGTAACAATAGAAAGGGCATATTGAAACATGTCTTAAGATATATAATTCTTTTACTCTCGTCTCATCGTTATCGAGATATAAGGTTTTTAAATTTTCAAAATAAATATCTAGCATTAAAAAGGGGAGTGGCTTCCTGAAAGTAATCGAGCGAAATAGTTATGTTTTAAAGCAGTTGTAGCTTCCTTTCTGGTCGTTTATAAGTTCTTTGGGTAAATTATCGGCGCCACGTCACTACAGCGTCAAGAATATATTGTGTTGAAAATGGCTGGCTCAGTCAGTAATACTTAAAAAGCGCTAAAATTTCATATTTTTTAAATGTGCAACGATGCTGAAAATCTAAATATAGCAGGGAGATTTGCGGTATATTTTCTAGAAAATCTAGACTATTGCTAGTCTAGACAACACCAAAATCAACGAAATCAAATTTCATAAGCTAGATTGTTGCCCATTACTTTAGAACATACAATTAAGGATTAATGCAATACATCTTTACAATATAACAAACGCTTCATACAGAAATAACAATGACAATGAGATGTTTTTCTGAGTTCAATATTCAAAATCTGGATTCTAAGAATAAAGTCACGCGGCACCGATAATTTACCCAAAGAACTTCCAATTGATAAGAAGGGAAGCTGTAACTGCTTTACAACATGAATTATTTCACTCACTGACTTGCAGGAACCCCTCTCCTTTTGACAACAGATGTTTTATTTCACAAATTTTAAAATCATATACCTGAATAACGATGAGACGAGGACAAATATTTTACGCATTTAAAAACACATTTCAATATGCCATTTCGATTGTTACTTTTTTGGTACTATTCTGTTATCCCGTCGACCAATTTCGCTAAATTATACAAATCGCCAAACTAATAGCCAAATTATACATATTGACATAATTTATATTTTAAATAACGAAAAAAAAATAACTAGTAGAATATTAATAAAAATATTAATAAAAAGTCGAAATAAAAATAACTTAATGACATTTTAAACAGGTGAATCGTATTGAATGTCATTGAATGTGACATTCACGATTATCCATTATTGGCATTTAATCTTATAGTTTGGCGATATTTTTTTTGGTAGACGGGATAACCTAGAAGTACCCTTTTTTTCTATTATTATACTATTCTTGTAGTTTCCTGGTCAGTACCGAGTTAAGTTCCGTATAAATAGATAACGATAAGATAAAAAAAAGAGTTATATAGAATAGCAATATTTGACATTATTTAGGCCTCGTGACTCTTTGAACTTTTATATTACATTCTTTCATACATTTCTAGTATATTCAGCTATAACCAACCCTACTTTGTATAGTTTTTTTTTTTCAAAGTCTTATTATTCTTTTAGCGACATTTTTTTATAATAATACAGTCAACTTCTTCGCAATGAAAGCACTTTGCTTTACTTTTAATCTTGAACTAAAAAATGATTTTTCAAAACAGAAAACTTTTTGTGCTTGAATCGCGAAATAACTCCAATTAAATAAGATAAACTTCACATTAAAAGATAATTGATGGGAATAATGAAAAATTCTGATAATTTTATGTGGCATCTATGCCATTCGATCGTTCCGAAGAGTTTAATAATACACATATTTATTATACGCAACCCTCTGAGAGTGAGTAATACTCGCACGTGACCGATTATTATTTATAAAAAAATTTTTCATGACGCGATAAGTTAAACAAAAAGTTTTGCTTTGAATGTGACATTCACGATTATCCATTATTAGCATTTAATCTTATAGTTTGGCGATATTTTTTTTGGTAGACGGGATAACCTAGAAGTACCCCTTTTTTTCTATTATTATACTATTCTTGTAGTTTCCTGGTCAGTACCGAGTTAAGTTCCGTATAAATAGATAACGATAAGATAAAAAAAAGAGTTATATAGAATAGCAATATTTGACATTATTTAGGCCTCGTGACTCTTTGAACTTTTATATTACATTCTTTCATACATTTCTAGTATATTCAGCTATAACCAACCCTACTTTGTATAGTTTTTTTTTTCAAAGTCTTATTATTCTTTTAGCGACATTTTTTAATAATAATACAGTCAACTTCTTCGCAATGAAAGCACTTTGCTTTACTTTTAATCTTGAACTAAAAAATGATTTTTCAAAACAGAAAACTTTTTGTGCTTGAATCGCGAAATAACTCCAATTAAATAAGATAAACTTCACATTAAAAGATAATTGATGGGAATAATGAAAAATTCTGATAATTTTATGTGGCATCTATGCCATTCGATCGTTCCGAAGAGTTTAATAATACACATATTTATTATACGCAACCCTCTGAGAGTGAGTAATACTCGCACGTGACCGATT